>JBBJLR010000087.1:16818087-16830478 GCA_037577145.1 Brachypetersius gabonensis
ATATATTCATTGTATTTGCACCTGATCTCCAATATCTTCAGGTTGACCTTTTACAGGAACTCTGGTAATACCAGGGAGGTCAATCAGTGTGAGGTCGCAAACATCAGGAGACCTGATCTCCAAACTGATGAGTTCATCACAGATACCAACTCCATCTCCAGCAAGCATATTCTGGGCTGTGGAAATTCAGAATGTTTATAGTATTGAAAATTAATAGCATTTGTGAACAGCTGTGTAAATAAAATAATAGCTTGATGCTGTTTGAGAGCACATTAAGCTTAGTCCTAATAGAAGTTCCCCATTTTGAATGGGGAAAAGAAATATAGTCAATGGCTGGGGTTTATTCCTGTCTTGGAAACTGTCTCACTGTATAAATAACTGATTAAAGGTTATTTGGTCTTGGCAATTGTAAAGTAACTTGGCTGAAGGAGCCTTCTACCCTAAAAGCACAGCTATGATATTTTCTTTTTTTTTTTTACATATATATAGTTTAGAGGTGATATAGATAGATGTGCTGCCACCCAGCCAATCTTGACCAAACAAACTTTGTCATATATTTCTGTAGTTATTTAAATCACATGACCATTAGAAAATAAAGGCTTACTTACCTTTTCTGACATAACTCTCAACCTGTGCAGGGTTGGTGAACGTCTCTTGTACGTCTCGGTACGAGATAACAGCCGTCCAGGTGGTGCCAGCCACCTTCCGTAATTTCAGCTCCAGGGGACAGCGTGTGACAATACCTGAAAGAGAATAAAATGATGCGTTGCTGAATGCCCACCGTTGCATTTGGGTAAATGGGTTAAATGCAGAGAACAATTTCTTGCTAGTGTTCAAATGAACACTTACACTTATATATTTAAAATACTAAGTGTTTATTATAAATATATCATCTGTTAATTGTCACTAATATCAGAGAACGCCAAAGCAGTCAGAATTATGATTCCTCATTGGGTTTTAATGCGTTAACAAATGAAGCATATGTTGTGCAGCCATTACATGTATATGAAAAGGCAGATCTCACCGCTGCCTCTGGGTAACGCCACGCCAGAGAGTGCTTCTAAAACCGAGCTCTTTCCAGAGCTTTGGTCTCCAACAACAGCGATGGCCGGCAGAGCCAGATCCTTTTCGATGCCGATTCGTCGTAGGTAGTCGATCATTTCAATGAATGGCCGCACCTGTGAGTCCCACTGTCTGAGGAACATTGCGTTCCTCCCTTCAACCGCATTATTTTGACAACTATTAAAATAGCATTTTGTAGAAAAGTTATGACCAGCATTTTTGGAGCGATTGTATGAAGAAGAGAAGTAGTATTTGCTGGTGATCTTACTTGTTCTCGTTCGGAGAATCAAATTCCAGTATTTCAGGTGGAGGTGAATCCATGTCTATAATAAATCCTGAGATTTTCAACAAATCATGTACTGTAATACACCATGTAACAAGTCAGCAAAACTGAGTGAACCTCGAAAAGTAGCTAACACCATACAACTGGTGTTATATTTGGTATATATTTTAAGCCAACTCATCCAACTAACTGTGTGCTATTCGAAACATTAAAAACATAAAAAACGGAATTAAAAACATATAAATGAAATAAAATAGCAGACATAATAAGAAGTAATCACAATACTGAAACCTAAATTGATATCGACTTTCAGGGACCCCCAAATGGTCCACATTTTTTCAGTGCTGAAAAAAAAAAAAGCCCCATCTGGGGTTCTGCGAGGACAAATTTGAGAACCACAATCTTTTAATCGTACACTTCAATAACCAATAAACTAGTCGTTGTTGTCCATGTGGCCACTGAAATGGGACTTAAAGGGTTAAACAACAGGGTTAAAACTTCATGACATAAAAACGTCACTGTTGTAGAGCATTCTATTTATATCCATTAAATGTTTGTGCAATTTAACACTGCCATGTCATGAAAAGAAATAGAAGAATGCAATAAAAAAGCAATTTTAAGACTATTTGGTAGACTGTTCCATGGCACCTACCGTAGATTCAGGATTTTGTAGACAGGATCGTGCAGTAGCTGGCGTATGATTTGCAAATGGACCTGAACATTTACTGTGTCTTTATATAGTATGTAAGTGGCAAGTGTAAACTGGGGGATTTCCGTTTGGGACAGCAGTGTTTGTTATGCATTATAACTAACATTCATGGGACACAGTCAGCATCACATGTTATTAATTTGAGTAAAAATCAAGGAAGTCTAGAATGTAAATGTTGTGGCTTACCATACGATGCTGAAATGTAATTTTGACTTGGCTGTTAAGCGTAAGTGTTTTTGGGAAGTGAAGTGGAAGTGGTGCATTTGTGCCTGTTCTAATTCTAAATGTAAAATGTAAATGACCCCAAACCACAGCACTGAGTAAAAAACTGCAGTTAACTCTTTTGCCATTAATTAATCTTATAAAACTTCAATATAGAAATCTTCATCAACATCAAAGTACTTTTTGCTGTTTACTACATAAATATGGAAAAAAAATACAAAAAAGTAAAGCCATTTTTTCTCTTCCTCTTTTGACACAAAAGCATAATTTACATGCAAATAGTTTTGAAAATAAGTCTGACTGGAGCTACTGGAGACAATAAATTTAGCATGAACTATTTTTTTTTCCTGTATGTAAATACATTGGGCTCCCTCCATACAAAAATGTAAGCAGAATAGCAGACCAGGGCAGCGTGTGTATCTGCAATTTGATGTGTCAGTTAAATGTATACATTGTAGTCTAATGGCTCATTATAGCATTTAATGACGTGATGTGGCTAATTTGAATACTGAACAAACAATTCAAATGGAAAAATTGTTTGCAGGACATCACAGTGTGTAGATGTTTAAAAATGTAAAAATTTAAAACACCTTTACACATCTCTGACTTCAGATTCATCTTTTATGTCTTTTTTTTCTTACAAATAAACTTCTCTCTTCCATTTATGTTACATTTACAGAATTAACAGCTGCTTTTATGCAAAGCAACTGCCATTCCTCACTCAACTACAGGGTTAAGGGTCTTGCTCAGGAACCCACTGGTGGTACCCTGAAGGTAGGATTCAAACCCATGACCTCTTGGTCCAGAGGCAAGTATCCTACCCACTAGGCCCCCACCACCTGATCACTCTTCCGTTTACGTGAAGTTTTTAATAGGGTTTAACAAAAACAGATTTAGATGGCAAGTTAAGTTGCTGCATCGAGTGGGAATTAAGTAATTATACAGAATTATACAGAAAATCCAAACACTGTAGCCTGCAATTTGGTGCGAAAATTACAGATGTTATTTTACATACCTTGAGTTATTCTTCTATTACATTTTTGAGAAATTAGATGCTAAATTGTTTCCTGAGTTTCCTTCATTTACAATCAGGGAGGAGCAATCACTTGAAATGTTTGGTGGTGATGTGCAGAGTGTCCCTCCCGTCCCTCCTGTCCCTCCCACTGATCCAGTCTAGCATCTACCAGCTATGCCTGTAGCCAGATTTTACTAAAATATCCTGCTTCTTTTCTACTATCCCCGTTTTAATGCCACACCTGACTTTGGTGATGATGGCATGACTATATAGTCCAGTTTTAGTGGTCACCAAAAAGCTTTTTGTGGGTTTTTTTTACTTTATTCCCCGTATTCAACTAAGTGCTCTACTTTAAGACTGCATTCAGTACGTCTCTACTCCATACTATAAAATAATTATATAATTATAACAACAATTCATACTTTTGTCATTATTCACACAATAATTTCCACTGTCATTGTTTATCATATATGATTCTCATTTGATTCATTTGGGACTGTAGGTAAATTCTGTTCGTCTCTCAGTATTACAGCGTTACAGCATACAGTGTCATAACTCTCAGAGTGGACCGCAAATTGTGGACTGAGCTTCTTTAAGCCGTTTTATACGCTGGAGCAGGTCAGCCCTCTTGCGCCCTCTTTCTGTGCCTTCTGTCAGTAGTTTCATCACATCTGCACCATCTCGTAAGTCCATCATCTGATCACGCAGTATTTTAGCTGCGTTCTTCAGCATGAAGTGCTGCAGCAACATTGGAATGTAGTCCGTCAGTCTCTGGTAGACAATCTGGCAACAACAAAGCATCAAACGTCTTTTGCATGACACCACAGAAGAAAAATGTTACAGAGATGTGCAAATATGTGGTGTTCTGTGCACATTCATGTACATTGCAGGGCGTGGATAATGACCACAGTGACCGCAGTGCTGGGCTCTGGTTCTTAGTTCCCAACCACTAATGTATTTCTAATGTATACTACAACACGAAAGTTTAGAATCACATTGTTATTTTACTATACAATAGTATAAACGTCTATAATGCAGTTCAAATAGTATAAACTAGAAATCATGTTTAGAGTATTTTGGGAACAGTAAGAATGTATTAAATGAATACTACTACTCCTATAATATAATAATATAATAATAATAATAATAAAAGTAATAATAATAATAATAATAATAATAACAACAATAATAATTATAATAATATTAATTCCTGTCATTTTAGAATCTTCATTTATATATAGAGTAAGCCCCCGCAAACTTGCAGTTCAGAATTCACCTATTTTTTCTTGGAACGGAACTGATCATTGTTTGTGGAAATCCCCGCAAATTCGCGGAAACTGCAGATTCTTTTTACATGGCATCATTTTTCATGCATTTTAGTGCTAAATTAGTAATTTTTTGTTAAATAATTTTGAAACTACATGATGCAATTCAGCTACATGATGCAATAAAACAACTACAAACATGGTTTAGTGAAGTAAAAAGGTTTTTCTATGGCAAAGCTCTAAGAATGATTTGTGGAACATTTTTAGAGTCAAGGGTTATATCCTGATATTCATGTAATTCATTGGAAGGAGAATATTTTCCAGAACTAGACTATATCACTGTCTGGGAAACCAAACCCAAATATTTTTGATGTGATGTGAAACCAACCTCGTAGTACAGGACAAACTTTTCTGGGATGAAGGTTCTGGCATCAAGTGCAGCACATGCACTCGATGAATGAATGCCGTCATCATCATAAAAGGCCTCATCACTTAAATCAGTCTGACTTGAGAGTTTGCCTAGTTTGTGCTGTAAGATACTATCCTGAGTGAAAACTAGCTGCTCCATGTCAATGAACTCTTTGATCCTGGTCTCCACCTGGTTTTCTTGATTTGACTGAATGTCTTCAATCTTTGCCTATGGAATAAATTTATAGGAATAAAACCAGATGTTACTTAAAGACCCATAGTTTCCTTTCTGATCCTCATATTTATTTGATTTGTGCCAAAATTAAGAGAATACAGAGAATTTGAGAATACACTAGAAGTGCCAGAGAGGGCTTTTTGGGTCATAGAGGAACCACCTTTTAGTCCCCAAATAACCATCTAATTGTCTCTCATAGAAATTCACATTTGTAAAGGAGTATGTGAATAAAACCTTTTCTTTTTAAAGTTTGACTAATGTATAGAGTCTAGGAAGAATCTATCAATTGGGTGGGCACGTACTTTTACATGTAACTAAATTGACTTTATAAGTGTTTTGTAGGTCTTTTTAAGCATGAAAATGGCCAGTACAACAGTTTAGATAAGGATCCCTGTGTTCTAGGTAACTGGTTCCCCAACTTTTGCAACTTGCAAAGCAGAAAACTGACTATAAAAGCATATGCAGCCAAAAGGATTTAATCGATCCAATTTTACTTTTCTGACAAGTATAAGGAGATTTCTGAAATAGTCTGTTGGATACATTATAGCAATTTTTTAAAATCCTTTGTTTCGCGCCCCCCTACAAGCGTGCAAGCAAAATTAGAAAGCACTTAACCAGACCAATCTATGAGATCAACACAAATTTAATGAACACAACACAAAAATATTGCTGCAGTTGACAAATTGCCTCCACAGCAGTAACACGATGTTCTAATGGGGGGCCACTGCTCTTTCAGTGTTATATGGAGAATCACATCATGTTATTTAGATGTATTTTTTTAAGAATAAAAGCAAACTCACCAAGGCTGTGCATTTCAAAAAAGGGTAGTTCCCAAATGAAGTTTCACACACATTTTTAAACTCGTCTTGGATGATCTCTGAAAAATAAAAAAACGATTGGTCTCCACCGATTGCTAAAAATGCTCCTGCATAGAATGACCTCATAATTTGTCTCAATGTGCACTGATGTAGTTCACCTCTGATGATCTTCAGTGTTTCCATAGCAGGTTCTTCAAGTGTTTTAACATGCTTTTTGACTAAGGACTCCAAAGAGTTATAGTCAGAAAATGTTAGCAGCTCCCGGCCACGGTGCAGGTCATCATATTTACTGATCATTCTCTCAATGGCTTCTTTGACTTAATTCAGAATTCAAAACAGAGGCAGAAGAAAAAGTGATCCGTTTCAGGGTGAACACTTTACGTAGTAAAAATATTTAACATGATAGACATCAAGTAAAAGTACAACCAAATGTAAAAAAGCTAAAGTGAAGTAAATAACCAGACATATGACAACCTTTGCATTTGAATAATTGATCTTACATGATAATTGGCTCTCCTTTAAGTATCCATCCCATTGTTTGAAGACTGGGCGTAGGAGTGCATATAAGTTTGCGTTCTTTGAATCCCCTGTTCTAGCCAGTTCATTGATTTTATCACTAAACTCAATTATAACCTGCATAATAGAGAAGAAGAAGAAAAATGAATGTAGTCACAGTAAAAGATCTGTAACTGAAGAACTAAAATATGAAACCAACAGAAACCAAATCCCTTATCAGTGGCATAAATCCGTGGCCAAACACAGAGATTCTGGAGTTCCCCCTCTCTGCACAATTAAATATTTAGCAGCTAATTTTCACCTGATCCAAACATTTAGATCTTTCTCAACTACAGTGGGTGTGGAGGACCACTAAAAGACTAAAAAATGGAGGACCGGGGGACCTCTGGGTTTAGGGTAGGAAACCACTGGTTCTCTAAGTGGATGGTCCTTTAAAAAATGTATAAATGAGACATCTGTGATCCTTTACAGTTTAAAGAATTCCCACATAACGTAAACCACAACGATTAAAACTTTTTTTTTCTCAGGGCATCCTTTATCTCCCAGCTAAGAACCACATAGGAATCATTATTTTTAAAGAACAGTATGAAAAAAGAAATTTCTTTATGATGAATTTCAACGGTGGGACGATGTATCTTGAAAACGGAAGGAAGCTGTTAGCCGATATTAGTTCTAGGATTCTAAATAATGTGTTTGTATTTATTAACCTTGGCTAGACCAGCAGTCACACGTTTTATCAATATGAGGGAGATCCCCAACAGTTGTATGAGGTATATCTGTGACGGATGCAGGGTATTATAGTGAGAGAATGTTGAAACAGACAAAAACAGAAGAATTCTGTCCATCCAGTGAGGCTAACGGATTCTGTGCTACAGAATGTTACAGAATATGACGAATAACATTCTAGTTTTAGGCCAAACCTCTTTCAAGCAATAGTTATGAAAGAGCAAACTGAATCAGTTGTTTAAAAATGAGTTCAGATGTTTTTAGGTGCAGCCTACCTGACTCAAAAAGGGTCCAATTAAACCGCGCTCCAGTGGAGGGCCCTTTTCATACTTCTTTAGCTCCTCTTGCAACTGAGATAGGAGGCTACGGATTTGATCTGTCAAGTACGGAAGTGAGTTCTGCCGCAGAGACAACATTCTGTTTGGAATAGATTATTAACTTAATAAAACTCAAAAAAACTCACAATGAACAGCGCTGCACGTACCTTAATATGGTCGACCAAGTCACTGGTGAGCTTTCTTGCCAAGCACTCTGTGGTAGCTTTATCTTGACTCAAAAGCGAGCTGAGAGAAATGTTTAGTGTGGTAACATTATAATATATCATTTAATCATATTAATTAATGATGGTTGTTGGATAGTATGAAGCAGTACCTAAAATATAAGTGGTCCTTGAAGAAATCTCTCTCAATCTGCATGGCCTCAGTCAGAGAGATCTTATCGTTGATGTCCTGTTGACCTCGGCATCGCACAACGATGTATCCTTTACTCAGAGGTATTACTTTGCCCTGGATAATTTTTAAAACATCGCCTTCTGCTCCTTTGTCGATGAGATCAGGTTTCGTAAGGATTGCTGTAAGGTGATTGATTACATTTTATGAGCCAGTGAACATGATATGTGTTCTGTGTATAAAACTGCATCGTGCCTCCTGGTCAAAAAAAGACAGTACCCAGAGTCCTGCTTCCATTAGGATCCACTTCCTGCGCCATTCTCAGTGCTTCTGTCGTGGCTATATCAACGTTACAAGGGACCACAACTAAATTGATGGTTTCCGTTTTTGTGATGTATTTCAAAATGAGCTTGCGGATCTAGAAATTTGAAGACGAGAGCCACCAAAGTTTATTATTTAATGCAGCTTTTCTATGGAAAAATGAGAACTGAAAACCTTTAAAGTAACAAACTAGCATACAGTCTTTAGCATACAATCATAAAGCGTCACTCTGCAGCATAAACATCAGCATCATTTAATGCAGAGTATATGAATAAGTAAATCAGAGTGGTTTTATGCAGAATGAGTTGTTCTAGAGAAACATACAGAATCAGAATTGTTCACAGAGGTAGTGACAGGAAACAGACATCTATATATATGTAGGCAAATAGAGATTCACTTGGATGATTAAAATATTGGCTGCATTTGTATTGTAGACAACTTAGCCTTGGTTTCTATCACCACTGCTGTAGAATTGTTAAGTCTCTTTGCTAAAAATGAATCTGAATGACTTTGTTTCTAAAAGAATGGTTAAACCAAATGAAACCAGACTGTGTTCTTTCAAGAACCATTTTTGTGCTATAAAGAACTTTTCATGGTTCTTTGAAAAACAAACGTTTGTAAAAGAGATGTTAGGAACGGTGTAAAGGTTAAATAACTTCCACATAATATAAAACTTCTATACTAACTGTCCAAGCCAAGAACCAAGAACTTCCTTGCCCTTGTTCTGCTCACCTGGTCACCGATGTCATCTGGCTGACCTTTCACAGGTACTCTGGTTATTCCAGGGAGATCAATCAGAGTGAGGTCACACACATCAGGGGATGATATTTCCAAAGTAATCAAGTCATGGCAGATCCCAACCCCGTCTCCAGCCAAAGTGTTTTGTGCTGTTGAACAAACCACACAAAAAATATTCAAGAAAGCCCTGTGAAAGTTTTATATGAATAAAAGATTTTCTGGGATATTGTTGTGGGTGGATTCTTGCCTGTTCTCACCAGGTTCTCCACCGCTGATGGATCATAAAATGTTTCTGAATGACCTTCATATGAGATTTTCCCCTCCCATCTCCCCATTTTTTTCCTCAGTTTTAGCTCCAGAGGGCATCGAGTGACGATACCTTACATATCAACGTGAAAATAAAACTCATCAGACATAAATAAATCTTCACTGCTGTAGATTATTCAGTAACCAGTGAAACAGAAACTGCGTTAATGGGGTTGTTTTTTTTCAATCCAGACAGAATATTAAAAATACAATACTTGGAATGAGCTAAATTTGGTGCTTTAGAATCTACTCAATAATGCATTTTAATTAAACTCGTTGACTAAAGTGCCTAAACGTCAACTGAACTGAAATAAACCTAAATGGAACTGAACTGATTTAAACTTGACTTAGAGACAAAGAATTTTTTTCCATACATTTCTTAATGTAGAGCTTGTTATATGTATATACAGTTGTGGGCATATATATGCACTTTTGCATGGCTTTTGTAGTTTATCTGATAATGTAGACCTGATTGTCTTTCCTCATGTTCTATTCGGGCAACAATAAAAGCTCAAATTTTTCAGTGAGGTTACGAGAAAATTAAAATACCGCTGCCTCTCGGTAGGGCAATTCCAGAGAGGGCTTCCAGAACAGAGCTCTTCCCAGAACTCTGATCTCCTACTACAACGATGGAGGGCAGATTCAGATCCTTGTCAATCCCAATCACCCTCAGAGAGTCAATTAACTCAATAAAAGGCCGAACTTCATTTTGCAAGTGGCTCTGGAATGTCGTGTCATTTTCTGAGGAGGCAGGTTTACTTTAAAAAACAGAGGAATAGAAGGTTATTAGCAGCAAAAGTAAACGTTTTTCAGCTGAAATCAATGGTCACTGCTTACCTATCAAAATCTTCCTGATACTCCATTGATTTACCTACAAATGAATGAAAGAATGAAGGATATAACAGATCAGTGTAATGCAAATGTAGCAAAAATAGCCTTTGAAAGATAATTTCAATCTCACAAGACTCTAAATAGTATCCATGACTCTGAAAAGTCATGGATGTAAAGAATATGTACTGTATGCTAAAAAAGAAAAAATTTACAATTTCTTACTGTTATCAAGTAATCTGAAGACCTCCAGCTAAGGCAAACGCACAACACTGAGAAAGAAGACAAAGCACTATAACCTGTTTCCCTTGTCTACTAGTAAAATAGCTCATAACTGCATTTATAAGGCTGTCCCAAGGCAACAAAAAGGCCAAAGGTCTTCAAGCATGTGCTTGTTTTATCATGGATGGAACTAAAGTTAATGGTGGGGGTGCCACTTAAGGCATCATAGTTAAACATTGATATTGATAAAAGGCACAGAATGTAAGGAACCATTTACCAACAGTCCCATCAGGGTTTGATCTAGTTCCCTGTTCGGATCAACCCAAGTTTAGAAAGCAGCCAGTCACTTTCAGCTCTCTTATATTTATTTATAGAAATTGAGAAGCCTATACTCTGTAAGCAATTTTAGATCTGCCATTTTGATTTGGAATTGTAACGTGAAAATATTACAAACATTCACTGTTTGACCTTTCTGTTTCACTCTCACATAAGCTTTGAGGATTCTAGTGACAACTGGGCTGGGTCTTGTCACTTTGTACCGGCAAGTTAATCTCAGCTATATAGTCATGCTGATTACACACAGTCTTCCTTCCAGAATAGTCACTTCGGGTGCATGGGGAATATATGTGAGATCTCACTGGGAAAGGGAATTGAGAAAAGTTCTGTTTTAAATATTCTAACATTTCCTGTTTGTCATGACTATATGACCAAAATGAGAAGGTCCATAAACTGAACTTGAACTGGGTACTGGCATATTCAATTTGCTAATTTGCAAAGATTTAAAAATGCTAGGAATAAATCTCCAGAAATAAATCAACGTAGTAGTTTCTGCATTATAATAATATTTCGATAAGATTTATGTTTTAATATGAGTCACTTTTTGCATCCTTTTGTATTTCCATTTGGGTCTCTACTGCTCCTTTAAACACTCCAACCATGAAAAAAAAACATCCATCCCTTTTCTGTGAGTCAATTGAAAGATTTTGGTGTAAGGGATCATATGCTATGACGTCAGGATAAGGAAATTTGCATAGAACCACCCCTCATCTGTCGAGCCCCCACCCTCTAGATTAGTTGAGGATCCGCCATTTTGTCATGCAGGTTTCACGAGTACGCATAAGACACTGAGCACTATGTCTACAGGCAGAGGCAAGTCACACATTAAGTATTGTGTTCATCTTGCTCTGGGTCCGACTCGGGGTCGAACATATAGGGCTGGACAGGCCTGTTTTCTGCCATTTTCATGTGTGGTAAACATACAGTGTAAACATGGGATAGGTTGGACGTGGCCAAAAATAGCTTATTTGCATAAAAATGACAGAGCCCTTAAACGGCTCATTTCGAAAGGGAAAACCGGAATAGAGCTGGTGGAGATCGTTTTACGTGAGTGATTTTGTGCAAAGAACATCATTAACATGGTTTGAATAGCCCATAGACCTATTATAACTTGTTTAAAGAGGTATGTCACCTTTAAAATTTTATTTAAGTATTTCAGTGACAAAATATCATGTAATGCTGAAAACGTAAGATTGTAAAACACATTTTAAACTGTTTTTTTTTTTTAATGTTTACATGTGTGTGTGGCTGTGGTCACCATTCGTGTGTTAATCGCCATGTGTGTCTAATAATATGTCACATTCTATCCCCCGATTGCGTCTATATAAGTGGAGGTAATTTTCTCAAATCTGTTGCAGCCGTGTCTTGTCCGGTTCCCGAAGGTGCAAGGATTATTCACAGAGTTTGTCAAATTCCTTGTGCTACGTGTGATAGAAAGGATCATTTTGCGCAGTATGACAATATGAGATACCGCTTTTCTCCTGAGGGTATCATTTATATAATTTCTTTGTAAAACTCCCATGTGAAATGTTCAACTCACCGGATAAATAAATAAATAAATGTATATCACATAATTAGCAAATATGACAAATGACAATGACAAAAAGAGCAATTAATACAAAATGATTTGAGATATACACACACACACACACACACACACACACACACACACATAAATAAAATAATATATCAAGGAACATGTAACATGGGCAG
>JBBJLR010000087.1:16839405-16855254 GCA_037577145.1 Brachypetersius gabonensis
CACACACACACACACACACACACACACACACACACACACGCACACACACACACACACACACACACACACACACACACGCATACACATATAGCAAATAGAAACAGAGCACACATGTTTAGATAATGTCTTATCAAAATCAAGTGCTCAGATCTCAAAACAGATAAGCTTCTATGAAAATTTTGATTTCATACAAGATTCATGTGATGTGGTACAAAAAGTACGACGATAATTCAACAAGCATCAAATGTTACTTAACACTCCGACCTCTTCTGTAGCCAGCCACTGTGAAAGAAACCTATCTGGATCCCCTGATCAAATTCCAATGTATAACCAAAGAGAGTTTGTAACCTCTAAGAACATCCGTTTGGTCAAGTTGAGCTGCTGATTCAGCGGAGGGGGGGGGGGGTTGTCTTGTGATTGCTTTTTCTTCGATGCACTGCAGTTTCTGTATCTTGTTCATTTTACTGCATTTGCAAACCTGTAGAAATTCTCAACTTTAATGCATCGACACCAGCAGACGTATGCATTGCATGACAAATTTCAGGTATCAGAGGTGACCTACGGTTTCCATATCGGTGCACCCCAAATCTGATACACTCAGTGTACCTTATTCCTTCACAATCTCACAATATTTTGAATGAAATTAAGAATGCTGTTGCACAACTTACTCATAACACTAGATCTGGGAGGCATATATCACATGGCGTGAACCTGGAGCCTATTCGATGCTATTCAATTGCAGACTGTAGTCTTGTTGCATTCCACAAAAAAAAAAATAGAATGCATGTTCTGCATCATACAAGTTACCTGAACTAATTCAAAGAAAGCACCAAATAAGTAATGAATTAATGTCCACAATTTGTATAAGAATGTTCACTGTAAAGTCAGTTTGGAGGACTCTAGCTGAGGTTCCTGTTGGTAAATAGTAGTAGGACAAAACAATGTAGCACTTACGGCGTGGCTACATGGTTTGGAAAAAGGAAAAGAAAAATATACTTTTAATCAGAAGGGAAACTTTAAATTTGGAAACTTCTGCTACTTATATAACAATTCCAAAATCGGATTTCATGCAGAGGAGGAGAACAGGTTCCCTTTTTGAGTCTTGCTTCCTCTCAGGGTTTGTTCCTCATGCAGTTTTTCCTGCCGGTGTTGCCTTGGACCTGGATTTCTGTAAAGCTGCTTTCTAACAAGCACTGTAATAAATGAAATGCTTTATTTAATGCATACTTTAGGACCTACTTATCCCTTTATATCAGGGATGCTCAGTCTTGGCCTCAGTTTTTCGGTCCAAACCTGCAGAGGCCTGATGTATGAAGCCTTTTGAGCCAGTTTAGGGTGCAAAGATGCATTCAGCCCACATATTATGTACATAGTTCAGACTGTGTGCATGCAAAATGCGCTTCTCTTCCTCAGGCATCTGTTTGAGCACTTATGATCTCAAAGCATGTGGTGCTGAGAGACTTCCTTTAACAGCAGCAGCAGCTACAGTGGTTAGACTAAGACCAGAGCCTCAAACATGTTCTGAAGGAACGCTTGCCATCAGAATAACACTGTTTCAACTCTCAGGATTAGATGTACGAGTGCGAGTAGATGCAGCAGAGAATATGCAGTGATACGGCAGCAGTATGCATACGCAGTCAGTGTTATCTCTTCATCACTTTCACTTTCATTCTCTCATTTTCTCCCAAGCTTGTGCCTTGCTTCACTGCGCCTCTGCAGGCGGTTAGTGGTTGGGGCTACATGCAGTTTGTGTGATACGATGTGCGCATAAAAATGATAATAAGTGCATATTATAGTCACACGAAAACACATTCTACGCTGCACCTACACTTGCACATGCTTATAGCCACGAGTCATCAAACAGTTCATCAGGTTTGAAGTTTTCTTGGTGGAATAAAAACCTTCAGCCACATCGCATCCATTCAGGTACGATTTAGTTTAACCAGAAATAATATAAACGCTGAAAGCAGAATATACACTTTGTGGACAAAAGTATTGGGACACACCTGTTTTTCAGGGTTTGCGCCCCTTACAACAAGTGAAGGTCAGTATTACTGTTTAAGCAGACCAAGACATTTTGGACAACACCATGCTTCTAACGTTGTGGACCCAGTTTGGGGAAGAACTTTTACTATTCCAGCATGACTGTGAATGGTCACAAATTCCCACAGCAACCTCAAAAATTTGTGGAAAGCCTTTCAAAAACAGTGGAAGCTGTTGTAGCTGCAAAAGGGGGAACAACTCCATATTAAAGTCTGTGTTTGAATGTAATGTCATTAAAGGCTTGACTTGACTTGTTGGTCAGGCATCCCAATACTTTTGTCCATCTAGTGAAGTTTAAAAATACAGAGCAGAGTTAGAACATTCAGTTCTATACCCTTCACTTTACCAACAAGAGACATTTCATCCATACCTGGACATCGTTCTGGATCTGGTCAGCGCTTTGCTGATGACCAGGGAGGGAGCAGACTGTCTGCGATAAGACAGGGCTTTCATCCTCTATGAGAGAACAGAAGAAAACATAAAGACAGATTATTGCATTAGCATATCATTCTCACAGCTCATATGATTAAGCACTGGGAATTGGAGACTTATAAAATAAATGCATGTTCTTGTTTTAATTGCTAAAATATCTTATCATGTTTAATAAACTGCAAATAGAAATTGGGTGTTTAGAAATGAGAAATGAGAGTGTTTTGCTAGAAGTGGATGTATTTACTGAACACAATGGACTGGGAACCAATCAAAATGCAATGTATGCGGAATTTAAAGGGATGTGTGTACAGCGTGGGATTTGGTCATAAAAGTTTTGAACCTCAGTGTCAAGCCCTATACAACACACATACAAGTAAACATCAACAAACTACTGTAGGTGCAGAGTAAATAAAAAGTTAGAATGTGGGATAATGTGGCAGAAGACATGCTTTGATCCAGGGAGGCATCTTGCACTTTTTAACATCTTAACATGATGCAAGTACAGGGAAGGCCATGCAGACTGAGCATGAAGACTAAGAAGAGTCTGACGGCCATTATGTAGTCAGTTCTAAATCTGAAAAAACACTCAGCTGGTGACATTTGAGGACATTGAGTTAAATGAGCAGCACTTCTTTACATAACCTGGCACAATTTCTGACACTTAACTTTATTTACTCTTGTACTCAAGTAGGTCTCAAGAGGATAATTTGAGTCACAAAAATAAATTCTAATTAGCTTTCAGTATATAGAGAGAAATCACTGTGGTTCTAAAGCAGAGAAGCCGTCATTATACTGCTGCTATCGATGCTGGCTTTCTGTCAAACTGAACACGATGTGGGGAGAGCGTAAACTAAGTGGAAGGACTCTTAATAACTGACACCACTTAATAATGGGACACCATGTGGACTCCATGTGCTTCAGATCTTAAAGGTACCTCCTTTATCTGTCTGTCAATCATTCCAATTTGGACAATGTCCTCTTGTGCTAAGTGTAGTCAACTAGCCAGGACACTGGTGTCTGAAGTTTACTTTAGTTTTACACTGATGTGACAAGTAGCTACATTAGGCTAAAGCCAAACTAATAACACTGTAAACTGCAGACCTAAACTATAAAACAGACATAAACAGTTGTAATCTCAGATACACATGTGGTTTTTAACATTGTATAACACTGTTGTATACGATTAAATAAGTTGCAGAGCAAAAACAGTAGCAGCTGTCATATTAAAACCTGAATCTGGTCCATATGTTGTCCTATATTTACACTAGGACAGCTGGGGTCCTGGTGGTTAGGTAGTTCCCCTGCCATCAGTAGGCCGTGGGTTTGAATCCCAGGACTTTAAATGGCACCACTGAGGTACCCTTGAGAAAAGTACCATTCCGACACACTGCTCCCCAGGCGCTGCTGTCAGCTGCCCACTGCCTCCTTCAGGTGATCGGGTTAAATACAGAGGATTAAACCATTTCTTCAGGGTGAATATTGTGTGTAAAATCACAGTATCTCATTCAGCATCAAAAACCTCCTAATATTATGTAACAACTCATTTTAGGGAATGACTTAGGCATACAGTTAAAACGGTGGTACATGTTGGTTATAACTATCCATCACTTGCTTGTAATGTTAGCTTCAGCACTGGAGTGGCACAGTAAATAAACTTCAGACACTAAACCTGACATGAGTGAATACTTTAGGGAAAAACTGTGTGCATCAGATTTTTTGACTTCTGCTTTGACGAGCCAGGGTTTCTGGAGGAACTCACAAGTTAACTCCGGATAGGAAGGAGCAGTCCATGGCTAAGTATTGGCAAAACAACAGAGTGTTCCTGATGGTGAGGTTGAGATAATGCAACACTGTGGCGAGTGAGGAGCTTTAATCAGCTTAGTCAATCAAAGTCTGCTGGACATGGAGGACACAGCATGGCAGAGAAAGAATAAACATGCATGAAAAAGTTGCTGACTACTGTTGGACAACAAGCTCAAACACTTCCCTGTTTCACTTTTGGGTTTTTCTTCCAGTTACTGCATTAATGATGTTGTCATAAGACTTCAAATACTTTTTTTATGCAATTCCATTCATATTAAATGGATTAAAACATTCACCCATATAGAAAAATAAACATCCAATGAATCTTATATGTATATTTTTTGTAGACACCACCTGCTTTGACAGATTGTAGAAGTAAACATTCCATATCTCAGTATAGTGATACATGGTATGTTGTTGCTGGAGGTGGCATGATGTTTTCCGACAACAAAACCGATACCGACACATTAAACATGAGCATTTAAGAGTAGACCATTACTCTTAAACAACTGAAAGACTCCTTATGATGAAATACTCCGCTAACAACATGACATCACACAGTGTGGGTGTGCTAACCCTTTTGTATTCAATAATAAGAGACGTACTACAGTGCTTGCAGAGTTAAAATGCAGCAAATATTGGTTCTTTCAAATTAAAGTGAACAAAACAAAAGAATAAGATCATTTTTTTATTTCACAGAAATCATTAGGCCTTGTAACTAAAGACCTATGAGCCCTGAGGGTGATAATTGTTGCACATACACTATTGGAACACGCCTCTTAGTTACACAGTTTGGGGAAGAACCTTTTCTATTCCAGCATGACTGTGTCCCCTGTGCACAAAATAAGGTCCATAAAGACATGGTTGGATGAGTTCAGTGTGGAAGAACTAGACTGGTCCACACAGAGTCCTGACCTCAACCCCATCCAACATCTTGGGATGGACTGGAACGGCGAGTGCCAGGCCTTCCCGTCCAACATCAGTGCCTGATCTCTTAAATACCCCATAGAATGAACGGGCACAAATTTTCACAGAAACTCCAAAATTTTGTGGAAAGGCTTCCAAGAAGAGTAGAAACTGTTACATCCATAAATAGGGAACCAGCTCCATATTAAAGGCTATGTATAATGTGTCCCAATACTTTTGTCCATGTAGCGTATGAAGCCTATTTAAGAAAGTTTGATGGTTTTATTCTAATGGTTTTTACTTTTCTTGGCTTGCAACTAGACGTTCTGCAAGCTGTTCAGACAATTAAAGCACTGATAAGTTACTGTAACAGTGGTGACTGATATTGAAAGTTGACTGCCAGTAACATCAAATGCAAGGGACTTACCCAAAGGCTAATATTTGCTCATTGCATTCTGAGCATATATGTTCAGTGACTGTAGTGCCCTTTCAGCCAGAACATCATCCTGACTTATACAAGGCATCCCTCCTCACCTTTAAGAATATTTATTCCCTCTACAGCTGCCTGCCCAGTGTGCCCAGAGAGGGAACAGAATAGAATGATAATGAAAGCAGCTTCGACTAGCTGTCAGTCAAAATGTGCCCTCTGCAAAGACTTCTTTTTGATTGGCGTCACATATTTTCAGCACTGCATTACAGAAAGCAAAATCCTGTGCTATTTGGAAAGTGGGATGCCAGAAAAAACCTGGCAGCCAAAAAGACCATTCTGATGAGCTTACTTTTCTGTATTTGCATCCACATACACATCTTTTATTTTCTAAGACATTTAGAGTCTGGTAGTTAAGTTCAATACATTTATTAATGTCTGATGTTCTGGTGGTTAGGGAGTTGCCTCTGCAATCAGAAGCTCATGGGTTCAAATCCCAGGACTGCCAGTGGCACCACTAAGGGACAATTGAGTCCCCCACACACTACCACCTCACACCTCATCTTTAATGCCTCATTGCTCGCTAGCAGCTGAACTCACAACATTCCACCCACAGAGCTAAATCTGAACACAGCTTTTAGAGTTCAGGAAAAACATTTTATTTGACCATAATAATTAAAAATATCTGATTTGCTTTCCATCCAGGGCCTCTGCTGAGAAGTCATTTAAACCTGAATCACGGAAACACCAGCGTAAGCTGCGGCTAATGTTGTCATTCAAGGAACGTTTCTATTTCTCAGAGTGTGGGAACAATATGTGTGGCTCTGGGACTTTCTCCGAAATGCTGCCAGCTCTCTTCTTCTACTTCTGTTTAAATGGCTAAACCCATGTGGGACATTTTTTTTCCCACTCCGACACCATCAAAAGAGGAATGGAGGGAGGAGGACAGTCAGGAAGTGCCCTGCGTTCCACCGCCTGATTTTGAGAAACAAACAATTTCCAGTTTCCACGGGGAGCCATCAGCAGGCAGTGTTTGGAAGCGACACTGGCCATGTACAGCATGTCCTTAAATCACTCGTGAAAAACTTCGCTCCTCTCGCTGCTGGAGGCGGATCAGAAGCAGATTTTTGCCCCCAAATGAAACTGAAAGTCACCCAAACCATAATTTTTATTTTGACTGATCTATGTTGTAATTTTATGAGGTAAAAAAGGTGCACATTCTGAATTTAAATGCAAAAAGCTACATCAAAATAGCCGGTCGCCTCTTGATGCTTTTGATGTAGCTCTTTACTTCATTAATATTATTTAAACATGTCTGGGATATTTCAATAAATGTTTTTTTTTTATTTTAATTTTAATGTAATTCAAATGTTTTATTTGATTATTCTGACAATCAAATACATTCAAATAAACTTCAAAATAAATCCAAATAAATTATGCAGGCAGAATGATCACTAGAAGACCTGCAGAAAGGGGGTAAAACTAATATAAACTGGTCAAAATAAAATCAGTATTTGGCCAATTTCCCTGGAAAGAAATAAAAATGGCCACAAAATGCCTTATACAGCATTATCAAAATTCCTCCCTAGAATGAATGGGATGCACACCGGCATCGGTCCAGATTTTCAACATCAGTATTTTATAATAAATATTAATATTTTATATTAAAAATATTAATCATTTCAATAGTATGTGCTCATTATTGGTGAAAACATCTTTTCACTTTAAAATATTTATCCTGTGCAACCAATAAAAATCGACTGTATACTGTCTGAGGTCTACTACGGTATACATAGTCCCTCTAAATTTTGTATTAAGTGTTTTTTTTTATTCAGAATTGCGCGAAGCAAACAGAATTGGAAAGAAATGTGAGATTTTATGTTGCTCTGAATTCTCATTGAATTGCAATTAGGTCTGGGACAGAACTCATGGAGACCCTTTCTGTAAAGAAATTATGCAGTAACACATTTATTTAACTCCATATTAAGATAAAGGCTGATGCTGCTGATTATTTATATGTATGTATGTACACAGCATGTATTTTTCTGACAGAAAAAATATGTATAGATCCTCCACCTATAACCCACTTCTGCACATTTTAATGAATAATTACTCTTTATTGTCCCGTATTAAAATATTAGGAAAAACAGAAGCAAGAAAATGTGACTTGGGCAAAAGTTATGGCACATGTTCATTTTTTTTTTTTTTTTATCAAAGAAACCTATGTTTAGGTTTGTTCCCTGTAGAGGATGTACTTCTTTTCACTAAACAAAACATGTAATTTGACTGGAGGTGTTCAGACTTTGGCATAAATCTGTGTATCCAGAATTGAAAACATGCATCATCATGCGAATCAATTCCAAAAACTCACTGCAGATTTATCAACAAGTTTGAATTTGACAACTTAAACTGAGTAAACGTGACAGGCGTCATTAATACACTTCTGTAAAACGGAAGCCCAGACGAACTGTGAATGAAAAAGGGGAGCAGATAGACTTCCTGAACAAGACCAACTAAATCAGAGTTCTCGACTGAACATCAGACCCTCATTCATTCACTGCCTGGTTCTGAGCTTCAACACCCATTCCAAGCTGCTGAAAAAAATCAGAGAGGTATGCTGAGGTGGGACAAATCATATAGGCAAAAAAAACAAAAACAACAAACGAAACCAACGATGACAAACAGGACGGCCTGACCACTGGCATTCCAGGCCGGAGAGAGGGATCCCCGAAATAACTTGCCTCCGTGTAAACATGGAATTACGTTAAATACAGCACGGTTCAGACAGTCCTTAGCAATCAGGGGCGCCACGGCTAGCAGCTCCTGACCACGAAGCCAGAGACACACTGTTGACAAGAGTTTTCCACCTCCTTATTACATTACAAGGCATGGGATCTCGAAGAGGGACGGCAGAAGAAAGGAACAAAGCAAAACAGAAAGAAGACAACATTGATAACTAGGCCAGAGAGGTTTTTCAGCCCATTATTAATCAGAATAGGGTGTATCCAGATATCTGCCACAGGAAACGTTCAGGAGCCACCAGGTCGTCATTGCTCATGCCTGTATATTAACCCTAATAGTGTGGAGTCAAGACATTAATGAAATGCTAGTATCAGCTGATACTAGAGCAGCTCATGCTTTCTGAGGGAGCAGGAGAAAATACAGTTAATGAGCTCCTTTCAATGCAGAACTCTCCCTGAGTGTTTTACACAGTTCTGCGTGAAGAAAATTCATTACATCATCGCAGTTATTACTTCGAATAATAGGTTGCGGCGCTGAATGACACAGCTGTCCAAAACCACCTGATGTAGATAAAACCTTTGGTAAATACACCCGTGATACTATGAGGTGTCGCTTTTGCCTTCACAGTCGCTGCAACAGAGGTTTACAGCCACACACACACAAAAGAGGTTTCCGCTTGTTTCGACTCATTGAGCAGCCCCAGTACGGAAAGATCCTGAGTGCATTTCCACTGCATGCCGCTGCATTTAATACCACTCAGCCCATTATATCTCCACCTCTTCCACTTTGTGTGGACAAATCGATTCCCCAGATTGGAGTAAACTCATAAGCCGTGGGAAAACAGCCAAATCAGGTTGACCCCCTCCTCCAATACAGACGTAACTGCAGCCACAAGACCAACACCAAACTCCCATCAAGAGGAAAATGAAATGGTGCACACAGGCTGCTGAACTCATTAGTGCTGTGAACACACACACCTCCACAGGCAGCAATTATATGCACCATAGACATTAGAAGGACATTTGTCTTGGTATACGACATACATACACGAATGTGTGATGATGATATAAAACAGTAATTTCCCAGGATGGTAAAAGTTCATGTAAAACCATGTTGCCGCATTTAACACGACACAATGTGTTTTGACACAATGTAAATGTCAGCTGTTTTCAAATATCAAATACGACTCTGTGTGTATCTATGGATGTGTATATTTATATACACTTGCATATACTCCTTGTGTAATATATGAATGTAAGTACATGTAATATACAGTGTTATGTAACAAATGTGTGTGTGTGTATATAAATATATGTATCACAGTACATAACTATACACATACATACATAACTACATATAATACGCGTAATACATATGTTTCTATATATACAGAATGCACAGTAGTTAAAATGTCATTAAATCAGCGTCCCCATAAACTCAACAGCAACAAATATCAAACTTATTTCTGCAGTTAGAGATATTTCTGTATGCACGACAGGTGAGGAAAACACAGGAGTTCCCAACAGTCCTGAGAGCGCCAGGCATGAAGAAGATGAAGAAGACGAGAGTTAGCTCAGACCTGCACAGACTTTCTGTGCACTTTCTCTCACTTACCCGCTTGTTTTCCATTTTTGTCTCCTCCGTCAGGGATGAGGAGCGACTCTGGCTGATGTTTATTTGCTGCTGAGGTGACATAGTTTCCATTCAGACACGTTTAACAGGTGGTTGGACCGATCCAAGCAAAGCAAACCCCCTCCGCGCGACTTCAGCTTATCCCACCAGAGACGGAGGGGAGACCCTGAACTCCAGAACTCATCTCTGACCTGCTCGGAGAGACACCATAGAGGAGGAGAAGCGAGTTCTGGTCCATATCAAGTCACAGTCTTCCAGTAGAGAGGAGCAGACTCTGCCCAGCGCTGCGGCGCTCTGAGTGAAGATCCAGCTGCTCAGTCCGTTTACTAACAGTTCCTGGACGAGTCATTCTGAAGAGTCGACTCTTTTCAATCACTCAATACAGCCGAGTCACATAGAAAATGAATCAGTTTTTCTGTAGCGTCTGATCAAGTCGTGTCGAGTCGATCAGTGTTAAGTTAAGCCAAGTCAAATCAAGTATATATATATAGTCCAATTCAAGTCAGGTCAAATAAAGTCGAGTCGAGTCAAGTTTCTTTATATTAACAAACACAGCAGGTGTTTGTCACATAAATGTTCGTCACATAAATACAATGCAAAATGAAACACAATACAATTATAGAGGAAATAAAATAAATAAAATAATACACAGAAAACCAATAAAACAAAACAAAAAAAGCGCTGCAGAAGTGCAGATATTTGCTTCTCGCTGCTTTGTTCTAGCAGCGAGAAGCAAAGCGACTCATCTCTCTCTCAATCCAACCCCACAAAAAATAAACCAAAAATACCATAAGAAATAAGAACGACACATTTGAAATTGCAATGTTTTCTTGTTTTTTTTTTTTTCGAGACTGACCCAATTACTTTGAGTGAAGTAGCGAAATCAGACTCACTGAACCGAATTAAACTGTCCATATTAGAGAAAGTTGAACTGAGTAAAATGAATGAATCGTTTGAGAGGACGGTTCAAAAGAATCGGTTTGATCAACTGAGTCGCCGCTACAGAGCGCTGGTAAATCTCGCTTGAGACTATTTAACGCCTCTGGGCCCTAAAGCCGGTTACTCTAAATCCGTAGTTAAACTGGTGGTCTCTAATCTTAACTCCATTGTTTAGCGTTTAAATACATAAACTACACACATTCCCAACTCAAGTGCACGTTACAGACTGCAGTGCCAGTGTTACACTGTTTTTTTGTTACACTAATGTTCTTGGCATTGTTTTAATTGTTCTATTGTCTCGTTTTCTTTTGTTCTTTCATGTTGCACAGAGCATGCTAATAACACTAGAGTGTCCCTCGGGATAAAGTTCTTTCTTATATGTTTTTCCTAATTATTTTTCATATGTCACCCCACCCCCTACAGCCTCGTGGGCTCAAAAAGCCCGGTCCAATTTTTTTGACCAACCTCCTCAAACTTCTCACACTTGATTGTGTGGATGCATCATCAAATCAGTCCAACAGAAACTGCTTCTGTAGCACTGACCAACGTGACCAGATTTAATATTCATGATCCACTGCATCAGACTCATTATAGTCAAGTCATGAACACAGTCTTAGAAACCCTGTGACTATGAGCGATTCCAGAGTGTATAGTTTCGAAAGTTTTATTAACACATGCAGCGTGGAGCTTTGGTGGGCTAGTGGGTAGGTTACTTTCCTCTGGACCAAGAAGTCATGGATTCTAATCTTACTTTCAGCAGACCACCACTTTGTTCCTGAGCAAGACCCTTAACCCTGAGGCAAGACCCTTAACCCTTGCTCCAGGGACACTGTCCCCTGTAGTCAGGGAATGGAATTCGCTTTGGATAAAAGTGTCTGCTAAATGTAAATCGTGAAGCTGTTACTCAGCTATTCTTTATACACTTAGAAGACATAATACGTTTAAAGTTGTGGGTTTGCTAAAGTTTTTTTTGCTCAAGGGGACCTCAGTGGTGCCACTAGCAGTGTTGGAATTCAAATCCACAACTTTCTGATCACAGGGTGAACACCCTAAAAGGCCATGAGCTGTAACTCAAGTAAAGTTAATGGCTTTTGTTTCTATGAACCGTAAGATTCTCACTGATGTAGCAAAAAGGAATCAAAAGGTGTTCATCCTCTCCCTCTCTGTTTCACCAATGTGGTTCAATAGTTAAGTGAATGAACAATGTTTCAGTCAGAATTGTTTACAGTGGTGGGGAAAAGAAGCAGATTTCAAAGTTAAACGCCTCTAAAAGCCCACCCATAATAATTATACATGCACAGTCTAATGTCTGAGACATTATTTTAGTGCAGTTTTGAGAAGGTTTTGGTGGAATCCATTTGTGGTGGAGAAGGTATTTGTATATGAAGGCGAAATAGTCCCCAAAGAAAACATGAGCGTGACGGTAAAATAGATTTCTACTATTTTACCATCATCATTACATATAAAAACTGAGAAGACACATTCAGGTCAGTGGTTCTGATCACCACTAAGAAGAGACTACAAAGGGCCGTAAAAAAAAGAATTTGTTTACATTCCAATAATCTGTGAACTTTAAATTTAATAAACAGAGAGCCATGAAAATACTGTTTCACAATGTAGGTCTGTATGATGTAAGATGCCTATGAAATTGTGTGAAGGAGACAATGTCAGTGTTCCTTACCTCAAAATTGCTCTGCAGAATGGGCACAGATTCCCACAGAAACTCCACAATCTTGTGAAAAGCCTTTCATGAAGAGTGGAAGCTGTTACAGCTGCAAAGCGGGACCAACTCCATATTAAAGTCTACGTATTTGAATGCAATATCATTAAAGTCCTTGTTGGTGGAACGGTCAGCGGTTAGGCGTCCCAATATATTTGTCCATATAGTGCATGTATAACTGGACTTCTGCACTTTTAATGACCCCTGGATTTGAAATACTCCATATACTGTAAACTATACACAGTATTTATATAAAATACATGATATATATTCAGTATAGGGTTATTAAAAGTGCAGTAGTTAAAAGAATCACGCTCCAGTTCCACTACAACGTCCATTAATCTCTGCTGTAGTGTCTAATCTAGCGCGTAATCTGAATCATGACTGTAGTCATTGAGGATGTTCCAAGATCCGCATCCACTTTGCATTTGTCTCAAAAGACGAGCCTCTGAATCCCACCAGCTGCTGCACGTCACAACAACTCTAGACTGCTTTGTCTTTAGCTGAAAGCTAACAGTGCCCTGTCTCTCTTTTAGCCGGGGAGCTATGGGTCACTGCAAAACTGTAACAAAAAGCCTAGGGACACCATTTGAAAGTGGCTGAAAGCAAACTGCTCAAAAGTGCAATAAACATTTTATTGTTCTGCTTCTCTGTTGGAGTAAGTCAGACGGGGCCTGTTAGGACCAGCAGAGAGCAACTCAATAAAAAAGCAATTACCGGGTTAACGCAAAAATCAAGTGAAAAAGTGGGGCGCATTGTAAATTGTGTTAAAAGTAAGGGGAAAGTAGGCCATGAACTGTGCTACAGTTTGTAAAGAGAGACTGCGGAGGGGAGGGTACTCTGGAAACCTCAAATAATTAAGACGACCAAGATAAACTTGTTCAACCAATTAGAGGCCCATCGTAACGATGGCAGCCCAGCGCCTTGGGCAATAACAATCAGACCCTTTTGTCATAAAGTTTGGATGATAGATGGAAAAAAGTGACTTATTCCCTTTGTGCAACCATAATTATAGCATCTCTCTTGAGGATGTAACTGAACCATCGCTTTCAGCTCTAATGAGACCTGTTCCCATGTTTCACTACATCTGTACACAAATGTTTAAATGAATACAATATTTACTTATACAGTGATCATAAGTTTGAAGAAGCAGACATTATTTCGGTGCTAAATTCAATTCATGAGTTTCTCCTGATGGTCGATATTTAAGCCAATTATCTAAACCTAGCAGAGGAGGTTTATAGGTCTAACCTCTTAAATTCAACGCCTTGAATTGCTCATTAGAGAATCAAATCATAAACAAACATTTTGTAAAAGTTTCTCAAAAACCTAAACATGATGGTAGTTTTGAAATGTATCCTTAAGAACTGGTTCTCAGGACTCTTTGAAGACCAGAACCTGTTTTAAACCTTTGAATGGTTTGTCATATCCACAAATCTGTTTTATAAACATGGTTCTTTAGGGAAGCAAAAGTAGGTCTTCTGCGGCATCACTCAAAGAACCCTTTGTGGCACCTTTAGAAGTGTATAAGTGCACTTTTTATGACTGCATGAACCAACATGATCTAAGAAAGGACAATGATGTCTGAGGTAGAGGGGAATGTAGAAGAGAGAGGACCTTTATACCCAAATTTAGACCTCGGGTTGTAAACCTAAAAGGATTAGAAATAGAGTAAACAGAACAGTACCCAACCAAAGATGAACATGATAAAATGTTTTTAATTCCTTCCATAAATTCCTTTAAATAAACCATGAAAAGGCAGAAAGCAAGACACAATCAGTAAAATCAGGACAAATCTGATTGCATTAAAGTAGACTGCAGGCTTCCTCTAACTCTTTCTGAACATGAATCTCAGCAGTGTCTTGTTTCTTCAGAATCTCTTTCCTCTGCGGAAAAGCCTGTGTGGCTAATAAAAAAGGGAAAAGAGAGAAAAAAAATGGTTTTAAGAGTGTGTGCTGTCCCCACCCTCCAGAACACGCTGGCACAGGACAAAAATAGACAGGGATGGAGTCGCAACCAGCAGTCTACGCTTCCCACCACGTAGTCCTCTCTGTAATTTGCTGGATCGGTCATGGAACGTGAAGGGTTGGGGTTAGCGGCAGGAGCTCTCTTTGTGTGTGTGTCCTTTTTTTTTGTTCATTCCAGATTTCTCTGTCATTACGTTTCTCTAGTGAGACTGACAGGGAGGGAAATATGGTCGCCACATGGGGCTTTGGGGCATGCCTTGATCAGCTTTGTGCCAGTTTAAGAATCTGTGATCCCATTCTCGCCAAAATAAACTGCCCTCCAGTATCTCTTGATAGCTACAAAATCATGACATCAGCAACTTTGAGAGGAATTAAATTAAATAGGTGGGGGGCCCTCTCAGTGTTTGGAGGGAGATGAATTGTCCCTCCAGTAATTATGACCATCTGAAGTGCTGAAATTCCTTTTGCATGTTGAATAACCATTTGAAGGCTCAGATATCCATATTCTCAGACAATCTCACCTGTTTTGGTAAGTCTTTCTCCTTCTTTGTGTGTTTGTGTGCGTGCTGACACTGCAGTAACTGGTAGACCTTACTTAACCAAATTCTACTATGTTTGAGCGATGGTAATGTTACCAGGACAGAGATATATAATCAAAGTTTGCTCTTTTGTGCCATTGTGCCCTCCCTCTGAAACCAGCATCTTCAAGATTGATTGATTAACATATATGTGAATGAACTTTGTTCTGATTGGTTGCTCTGAATTGGGCTGAAATCCAAAAGGAGTACAGGCTGAAACACTCCTTAAACCTGACAGATATCAGTAAAAAAAAAAAAAAAAAGGCAGAAAACACAAAATGTGGGACTGTATGCACTTGGAGGTGAAAATACATTTTGAAACAGTTTCTGAATACTATACTGAACTCTTTGTTGTTTCATAATGAGGGCTCTTTAACATATGTTTCAATGTAAATGAGCAAAAAAGAAAATAATGGCAAGATTTAAAACAAGCCCAGAGTTCAGCCCCAGCCCCACTAGAGCCGTGGATGCTTATACTTAAGTTGAATTACTTCATTGTTGAAGCCTCTGGACTGCAGTATATTATCTGAGGTTTGGAGGCGTTGCTCCTTGATGGACTAGTGTCAAAGAAAATAACCGTGTTTGTGTGTGTGTGTGTGTGTGTGTGTGTGTGTGTGTGTGTGTGTGTGTGTGTGTGTGCGAGAGAGAGAGAGAGAGAGA
>JBBJLR010000087.1:16862549-16872699 GCA_037577145.1 Brachypetersius gabonensis
CACACACACACACACACACACACACACACACACACACACACACACACACACACACACACACACACACACACGCGCTAAATGGTTTAACCAACCTACATTAAATTTTGTATTCAGGTAGAAAGCGTACTTTTGTTTATGTTTCATTTCTAACCTACAATTTCTGTCTATTTGCTCGTTTTATAGTTTGTTTCAAAATTGGAATATCCCAGTTTTTAATAATGTTACATATTTGTACACCTCTTTTTACAAAGATGCTGAAAAAAGGCAACATTATACTGTAAATACATTTGAAGATGCTCAATAAATGTTTTTTGTTCAAATTTTTTATTTAAATAAAGTGATAAAGTTTTTACCTCTAAAACTCAAAGAGTGGTGGAGTGGGTCCTAAAGGCTCAAAGGTAAATGATCTCAGTTCCAAATCAGAAATATACCAATACCAAGTCAAAGTGACCATTCTGTCATATGTGAACTTGAAATTCAAATTACTTGAACCAGCCCTAGAACTATGCAGGGTGCTGGTAATGTAACACAAACATTTCATGTAAAATTGTGTAGCCTTTTGTAACTTACCTTGAGCATGTTTAATTGTTAAGACAAACATGCCACCCTATCCCCAATAATAAACTAAAATCCAAATAAACACAAATAAATACATAAAACAAAAGATAAGCAAAAGGAAAAACCGACAGCCTGCAACAAACAAACAAACAAAAAACTATTAAAACACCTAATTACCATTGAAAAGTTTTATTAAAATAATAAACATAAAAAATAATACATATAAAAAATAAATAACTAGATGCATTTCCATGAGAAAATGCAAAGTAAGATTGCATGATTGCGATAAACCAGTGTTTTATGACAAAAAAAAACCACGTGTGTAAAAATAAACAAATATAAAATAAAATAAAAATTTGCACATGTTGTGGATCGAACCCTGTTCGTCTGATTCAGACACCACAACTTTAATGGGGATTCACCAGCTCTTAAAAGCGATTTATGGGTACAGTTGAACGCATAGTGGCATTAATGGGCTGATTATTTTCAAGTTGACCACAAACAAACAAACATTGACATCTTTTCCCCCCAAATATAAGTGCCTGGGCTCTAGTGTTTTGAAGTCTGTTCCTGACCCCATTATCCATCACGCCACAGGCTCGCTCTCTCTGACACACATTTTAAGGTGACTTGACCATTTTCTCTAAATTACACCATACATTAGAGGTCTCTTGACCAATTTCTTAAAAATGAGCAATACTTGGCCCCTGATCAACCGATCACATGGTTCCAAAACTCTGCACAAGCACTAATGAGAAGCAGTACCTTCTTTGGCTATAAAAAGAATAATAATAATACAACCAAATTTAAGAACAGTAGTGTGACTGCTGACTCAATCACACTAAAAAAACTTTAAAAATATTTAAAGAACTTGATTTGCACATAGCATCCGTTTTTAAACCAAGTTGACATTGGTATGCACAAGTAAAACAGTCCGACACCAAAATTAGTTTTAGTATGCTAAGCTTTATAATAGCAGTTTTAAGGCTGATTAAGATTATACTGTTATACTGGACGTTTGAAAAATAAACCCAATAAACTTAATGAGCAAAAAGACGTCTG
Organism: Brachypetersius gabonensis; assembly: GCA_037577145.1. Lineage (NCBI taxonomy): Eukaryota > Metazoa > Chordata > Actinopteri > Characiformes > Alestidae > Brachypetersius > Brachypetersius gabonensis. Next base: position 16,864,170 of record JBBJLR010000087.1, read on the forward strand.
GTATATACTAATTCCATTAATCAGCCTTACTAATTCCATTTTCAATGAATGATTTTACAAATTTACTATCACACAGAACTGCCCACAGTTTGACACATTTGAAAGCTTTTCATCAAAATACCTGCATGTATAGTGTATTATTAATTTCAATATATGTTCATTAATCATGTGTGTGAAGGCTCACACTCTTAGGGTAGACAACATAATTTTGAACCCATAATCTCAGCTGTACAGCTACACAAAGCTATAATGAAAATCCACTGAGTATACAATGACTGTGCTGGATTCTGTGTATAATTGTAAAGTATATGATAAGTACAATGGAATTTTTTTTTTTACGTTGAATCATTTTACAAGTGCTTGTGGTACAAGCTACTTGCAAAAAGTAATTAATCCAGATAACCTTCATCTTAATTATTGGAGTTAAACTCCCTAAAGATTCCATTTAAAAAAGCCACCTGATTCATTTTACACACACAAATGAAATGAATTTTCAAAATTAGAATTTAAAATCTCCATTTTTTAAGCCTATGTATTTTTTTTACTATTCTGACATTCCTGCAACAGCAATAAGAGAAATCATGTTGCAATTACGTTTACAATCATGTCGTCATATCTGAGAAAACCAATGTGCTAATTTGTTATGGAAACCTGATTCTTTTTTTTCTTTTTTTTTTAATTAAGTTAAATTCTAATCACTTTGCAACACAACTGTAAAAAACAAACTAATGAAAAATGTACATTGTATGCCCACCCCTTCAAAAGACCGTTCCTATGTAAGAATAATGTAACTGTTAGTGATGCTCCGATCGATCGGCCAAAGATCAGTATCGGCCGATAATCACATTTTATGACTAAATCGGTACTCGTTAAACTTGGCCAATCTTAGGAACCGATCCCCATTGTAAAGGCATATTAAAATGTTCACTATGTAATAAATACTTATTTGTGATTATTTAGTACTCTGTTAAAACAATAGTTACATTAGATATATTACTGTAAAAATATAACAAAAATATAACAAAGGCAACAATTATAGTATTACTTTATCTGAAAAAAAAGTTAATGGAGATCAGAGAGCTTACATATCAGTTATATAAACTTGAAGCATCAGAATCGGCACTGGCATCGGCCGATCCCCATGAAAAAATCCTGACCGGAGCATCTCTAGTATTTGTTTTTAAAATTCACATGAAATCTGTGTGAATATGGTGATCAAGTTTTTCATGCCGTAGCCATCACAATACATGTACGAAAAACAGTTTGTAAGCCACAAATGCAAATGTTAATGATAAACTGACTGATAAAAGTACTTTGTCATTTTTTCCATCGATAACAAGAGCAGGCATGAAAGAGAACTTGACAAAAAGGGAGGGAGGGAGAGAGAGAGAGAGAGAGAAAGAGAGAGAGACTGATTTCCAGCTGTTTTTCTGAATTTAACAGGAGAAAAAGTCATTGCATTATTCATAGACAACACAAATGTCAAGTAACAATCACTAAAATATATTGCAGACTACATTCTAATACATGGCATTCGTTCTTTGTATCGTTTCACATCAAATCCAAACAAATCAGGACTTTAGTCACAAAGTTCTCTGAGCTTAAAAAACTCGAAATTAGGTTTAGTATTTAATGATCAGACAGAACATTTTTCAAACAGACTTAGTTAAAATGCGTGATTTTTTAAATGTCTTGTCCTATAGCAGTCAGGAGAATGACATTACAGATCAGCTTTAAATACAGTAAACGTAAACAGCCAATCATAGCAATAATAAGAAGAAGAAAGAAGAGGCACTCTATAACATTACTAAAACACGAGGTTTTAACCTCAATACCAAACTGTGCTGGACCCTTACTCTGTGCAGGGCAGAAGTTGTTGCTGTATTCACTCAAACTCAAAAATGACAAAATGACCAAATTCCCAATAAAAAATTCAAGATTACATATAATACTTGCAACTGTTAGAGCAGATCGACCCAATAGAAGAAAGGTTTAGAGAATAAGGACAGGGTGACACCAATCTGATATGAACTGTGTGAGCTGCAGTATTTTCCATTTTAGCGAGACCACCGCTAACAAGACAATAAATAATCGCTGATCTTTATGAAGGTGTAAGAACACAAACAATGCAATGATGCGTATGCAAACTTTTGACTGCAAACACAAATGTCCATATTACTCAATATTTTTGCTGGATCAACAGATTTGGCTTAAAAGCAATGTAGCAGCAGGGTGGGGGTTTTAGGGGAGTTTTCGATTTGTCACAGTTTCTTTTTTTGTTGCCATTGGGGCAGAGGGTTTGCCATGGCAGGCCAACACAGAGAGAATATATCAGAAATGTTTATCCAGTAAAAACAAACAAAGACCATGAAGGGACCAGTAAAGACAAACAGTTTATAACTGATGTTATGTATTACAAGCATACTATGTTTTCAACTAAGATATTCCAAGTATGCAAAAGTATTAGAAAGACACAGGGAGGCAAAAAGACATTCGCAGACGGGCAAAGAGGGACGTTAATCTGGGAATTCCAACTGCATGTAGTTTTCCAAGGATTTTAAACATTAGATTGTAGTTATTTCAAAAGTATTTAATTGTGCAATGACAAAGCTTGTGTAATTCATTACATTTTTGTTTTACTAATCTGATATTCCTGCATAGACAGAAGAAAAATAATGTCTCTTGTAATGATGTTAAGCTGATTAACATCATATTTGTGAAAACTAAAGTGCTTATTTGGTCTGTATTGTTGGGGTTTTTTCTTCAATAAAATAGTTTTTCATTTCACAACACAACTGTAAAAAATAAACCAATGCAAAATGTACATTTTATGCCCCTCCTCAAAATACTGTTCCTATGTAAAAGCAACGTAATTATTTTTTAAATTCCTATTAAATTTGTGATAATAGGATGATCAAGTTTACCATTTCTTAGTAACTAAAATACAGTTGCAATACAGAGTTAAGACACTTAGTCAGTCAGTAAAATATTTAGTGTAATAAGTTAAGAACGAAAAATAACCTGTAGTGCCACATTTAGAAATATTATAAACCATGAACCCAGCGTTGTTTTCTATGCGTCACTGTTTGTACTGTGATCATGTTAACATTCACTGAAGATGCTCAGAAAACCATAATGTGAAATAATTTATCACAAACATAAAATATCGAACTGCAAATTCCTATTCAGTAGCAATAAAACACACTAAAGTTTGTGCGTCAACACACAATACAGACACTAGATGATAATAAAACTAAACCAACTCAAGCAGTTGCTGTGTAAACTGCTGACCAAGTTATTTCTTGTATTTATTTATACACACTGTGACTGTGGTCCAACCGCCATTCTTGCACGTAAAAACGTTTTTTTGTACCAGGAGTTAACAATAATACAGTGAGTCACCCCTTGCATGTTGGTCAGGCAGCAGTGAAACAAATAAATAAGAGTTCTGGAAAAAGACCATTTATTGCAGTTCAGTCAGTCTTTCGCAATATGGATGTTTTTCACGATATGGATATTGCGATGTAAATTTGCGATATATTGTGCAGCCCTAATGCGCACTAACCAGGAACGTATAGCTGATCCTTATAATTTAAAAAAAATCAGCCATAACATTAAACTCTGTCTAGGTGCAAATTATAAAAAAATAAACACCTTCACAAGCATGTTAAAACACGACTGATATGTTTGAAAGTACATGGCGCTAAGCAAATGTTCCTCCTTGTTTCGACAAAACAACTCTGCCCCATTTAAAGACTGGACTCCACACGACTTCTGAATGTGTTGTGGTATATGGCACCAAGATGTTAGATTTAGATCTTCAGTTATGTTCGGTCGGGTTAAGGTCTGGAGAATTTGGAGGTCAACACCTTGAAGTCTTTGCCATGTTCTTTAAACATTCCTGAACAACGTTTGCAGCATGGCATGGCACATTAGTCTGCTGAAAGAGGTCATTGCCATACCACGGTAGGTACTTGTGTTGGTCAAACACGTCAAAGTAACATCCACATGAATGCCAAGACCCAAGGTTTCCCAGCGGAACACTGTCCAGAGCATCACACTGCCTCTGCCGGCTGTCTTCACATAATGCATCCTGCTGCCATCTCTTCCCCAGGTAAGCTTCATATACACACCTGGCCATTCGCACTATGATTCATCAAACCAGGGCTCTGTTCTGATTATCAAGTGCTCATGTAGCCAGAATGAACTTTTGCAGCAGTTTTGTGCTGCTGCAGCTTTTCTGTGGCATCGTAACAGACAGGCCAGCCTTCACTCCCCTTATGCATCAATATGCCTTGGGTACCCATGACCCTGTCGTCTGTTCACTGCTTATGTTTCCTTAGACCGTGTTTGATGGAGACTCAGCCCTGTATACACCCCACAAGACCTGCCATTTTTTGCTACCAAAATTTTGTTCTATTCAAAGTAAAGTAATCTTGCATTTTCTCAACACCACTGTCAAGAATCAAAAGTTAATTTGCTTCCTAACATATTCCACTCCATTGACAGGTGCAATTGCAATGAGATAATCGATGTTATTAATTTCACCTAACAGAGATTTTAATGTTATGGCTGATCTAGACAAATATATATACAGATTGGTGCAAAAGGAGAGCGCTACCTCAGACAAAAGCAAGAACTGCAGCCCAGGGTGTGTGAGACATTTAAAGTATCAGAAGGATGAGAGACTGCCTGCTCTCAAAAACTATCAGCTTAAATCTTACTTACACTTTGTTAAAAACCAACATCTGCTCATATCTTTCTTATTTCTAACAAAGAATAATTTCAAAACTGTTAGAAACTTGGAAAGTTTAGCATATTTTGTACAGGTTACTATAGCAACTCAAACTAGATGGAAATGGCAACCATGGCTACGAAGTTATAGCCACATTCTCTATAACAGTATCCTTGGAATATATGCAGTATTATGTAAAAGCCTTAGGTACCTCAGAAAACTACATCACAACGCTGCTGAACTGAGCAGCAAGTTTAAGAGGACACATCCCACCAATATTTGAAGATATACAAATAAATTAACACAATAAATAGTGACTGTGTTCACTTATTCCCTTCCAGACCCCTCTTTGTGGAACCCAAGTTGTAATAACAATAAAAAAAAGGTTTGGCTCAATTAGTATTTCATTAGATTAAATAAAATGTGCTGCTTCTGGAATTTCAAAAACACATGCAAAGACTAGAGGCACAGAGGTTCTTTTAACCAGCGCAGAGTATCGACTACTTTTTAAAGTAATATCTTCTTACTCCTTTCTTGGTTGCCTAATGTTTAGCTAGCAGAAAAAACAGACAGCTGAGATAAACGTTGAAATAATCTGCCCAGGTACTCACACTATCCATGAAGCCAGGTTTGAAACCATCAGGCTGGCGCCTCATGTCCTCCTGATCTCTGTGGCGCATCATTTCCTCCTCACGTCTCCGCCTCTCTTCTTCATGTCTGGAAACACACAGGATGCATCATCATGTAACATGATTCCCTTTCAGGAATAAGTCTCAATTAACTTCCTCTATTATGAATAATGACCCGACAGCTATATTAAAGAACCCTGCGGTGTTACCTCATCTCTATCTGCTTGCGCTTCTGCAGCTCCTGGTTTCTCAGCTCCTCCAGGCGGCGCAACTCTTCTTGACGCCTCATGAGATCTGTTTTTCAAAGACACCAAAGTAGGTTAGCACCGTGCTGCTGGACTATATCAACAAGTCTGAAAAGAAACAGCAAGTGAGAGTTTTTCACTTCAGTAAAACTTGGCATTCATATTTGATACCTTGTCTCATCATCATAAGCTGGTGTTCGTGTTTTGCGGTCTCCATCTCAGCCTCCAGTTTCTCTTTGGCTTCTTGTATGTTCCTGTTAACCTGGTCCCTCTGTTGTTTGTCCATTTCATCAAGGGCTTTCCAACGAGAAGAGTACTCAAACTCAAAGGTGCCTGGCTGAGCAAAACGTGGTGGCTGTTCTCTTTCCCTAGGGGTGTGGGAGGAAGAGCATAGGATCACATCCACTTCATCTACAAGTGAAACTAACATTGTGCATGCTTCAATGTTCCACCCACATACTTGTAATACTGGGCTGATTTCTGCAACAACTTCTCTGGAAGGCCATCTTCATCATCATACTGCTCTGTTGGTTCAACAACAACTGGACGAGGGGATCTGGAAGGCAAACCAAAAAACATTTTTATGATAAAATTTGGACCTCACCCATCAAACAAGTCAAAATTGAGAGAGTTCTTACGTAGTGAGCAGAAGGGCTCCTTCAGCACAACGGTCCAGAGCCTTTCTTGCAGCAGGCTTATTGGAAAACTCCACAAATCCCTTGCCTGTGGATCTCCCACGGTCATCTACAATCACAACCGCCCGCTCAACTGGCCCAAACTGTACAAAAGCCTGTTCTAAAAGCTCGTTGGTGACAACAGGTGACAGGTTTCGGACTGTGAGCGCAGCTCCATGTGTGGCAAAGCGAATGCGAATCGGCCTGTTCCTCATCACCGTGCCGTCCAACTCAGCCTTGGCAATCTCTGCTAGCGTTCTGGTTTCCTTAAAAAGAAAAAAAAAAAACAACAACTATTGAACAAGCTTTAACATAATCCATAATTAGAGCCACCCACCATGAGTTTTAACACAAAACTGCATAACATGATCAACATGATTCAGCAAACAAAAGTACTGTATAAAAGTACATCAAAGTTCGCTTCACATTTCTGAAACATTATATGCTCCAATCAAATGTTTTATGTGCAGTGAATTATACTCCAGAAGTCAACTTTGCAAATCACTAACTACTTTAATAAACGTGTAATAATGAGCATACAGTCATTTGCGTTATCAGTAGCAGTTGCTAAGGAACAATAATAATAATTATTCTAATATTAAAAATGGAATTTATATTCATGTTAGTGACAGCATCAGTTTAATAACAAACAGAGCTTCATTTTTTTTGTAACACGACACATGAACGCTGCATTAAAAAGTGCAAGTAACCAACACAGAACAAAAAACATTGCAGAGAAAGCAAAAATGAATACAAACAAGTCAAATGTTTTTCTTTTTTCTCTAATGATGTTAACATAATGACTAGAAGCATAGGGCTACAACAGCATGAATATGTTTTTTTTCTTTTTGCTGCTCTTCAGGAATTGTATGGGTTTGTTACATTTGTTTTGGATACCTGGACACCAAAACTAATATTTTTTTCTGGCTGAAAGGGTAAAACATGGTGTTGATTCTGTACTGAATAATAAAAAAAAACCGATTCTCAGATACTAATCGATACAAAAATTTTGTATTGAGTTCGATATGAATTAGCACGGTTTTGCATCTGCCGGTTCCCAGAAATCGCCGGTAGACTTGCTTTCTCAATTAAAATTTTAACGTCACATGACCAGCATTTACGTTGCGTCTCGTCTCGTTTTTGTCACGTGATACATTCGAGACGAGATGCAACGTAAATGCTGGTCATGTGACGATAACTATAACAAAACACTAATATTGTTGACAAATAAGAACGAGCCTAAATGTGGTTTACAAAATCCTTTTTGTTGACTAAAACGAGACGAGACCTTAGTTAAACTCTCGCTCTCTCTCACACACACAGCATTTTGATAAGCGGCCTTTCCCATATCCATGCTAAAAAGCTGATCCTGATTTGGTTGTGTAGACTATATTTATTCAGGAAAAAAAATTCAGATAAATTCAGACTAACACACTAAAGGCACACACATTCATTTTATTTGCACTTCTTTAAACCAGAGTGTCTTCTGTGTCTTGAATGGATGTGATACTGAATTAAATGTTGTATTAAATGTTTGACAATGCGTCTCCACATGAGATTTCTTTGGAACATAAACGGCAAATTAGGGCTGAGCAATTTATCGAAATCGTATCTAGGGTTGGAACTATTGAATATTTTTGGAATAGAGTATTCTGTCGATTTTTTCAGCGATTAATCGAGTGGCAGTCATAATGGCAGTCATTAGTGATGTAATCAGAATTAGTACCTTTCAAATCACACTACTAATAAACAGCAACAATTTAATTTTAACAGATTGTTATATATATTGTGTATGTAAATTCAAATTTGTAACTTGCAGTTTTCTCTTATTTAAAAGGTTTGATTTAAGTTGTTTTTCATTTAAAAATCAATTCTTTAAATTTACCTGACCTTTGTCATTTATTTCTTTTAGAAAATGTGGTTAAAGAGGACTCTCGCATTTCCCGAGCCACAGGTTTGTGCAAAGAGTTGGATGAACATTTTTCCCATAGCTGGAACAAAAAGGTGGCATTAAATGAAGCCCAGGAAGAACTTCAGCTTCCAAAGCATGCACTCATAACAGAGTGCTCAACACGGTGGGGCTCAAGGCAACGGACGATAGAGCGGATTTTGGAACAACAGAAAGCTCTGTCTCAGATCCTTTCAGCTGAGCGCAAAACAAGACACCTGGTGCCACAATGGCAGGACACAGATGTCCTTGAATCTGTGAGCAGGGCACTGAAACCTCTGCAGGAGTTCACAGATGCC
>JBBJLR010000087.1:16873996-16886737 GCA_037577145.1 Brachypetersius gabonensis
ACCCACCCATACACACACACACTCCTGAACACACCCACCCATACACACACACACTCCTGAACACACCCACCCATACACACACACACTCCTGAACACACCCACCCATACATACACACTCCTGAACACACATTCATACACAGCCCTGAACACCGTTAGCGTCAGTTTAATCTCGGATTTGTAACAGAAACCCGGACAGAATGCAGGTTAGGTCTCTTTTGGGTATACACTGGTGTGAAGTGTATAAACCTAAAGAAGCCTCGTGAGGAGGTGGTGTAAAATGTATACATCTTGAGAAGCTGGGTGAGGAGGTGAGTGTTTACCAGGCGGATGAAGCCGAAGCCCCTCTCTCTGTTGATGAAGACCTCGTTGGCCTCTCCGTACTTGGAGAAGAGCTTCCTGAAGTCCTCCTCCGTGATGTCTGTGGGGAGGTTACCCACGAACAGCCTGCACCTCTGGGTAAAAGTCTTCTCCCCGGGTCTCCGGAAACTCTTCAGGTCCAGGGTCATCTCCTGGGGTTGGCTGCAGGCCTCAGTCTCCGCCGGCGGGCTGGAGGAGAGCCCGGGCGGCGGGGTGGGCCCATCCGTCCTCGGAGAGTCCGGACCGCGCTTTGGGTTCGGGGGCTTCGGTGAGGGAGAGCTGTTCTGAATGTTTACCTGCTTCAGGTTTCGGTTTGCCATAGTGTTGGCAGCAAAGAGATATAATTACAGTAAAAACAAAACACCTTCAGAGTCCAGGTTCGTTTAGAGCCTGCAGCCACAGTGTTCTCTGGAGCACCTCCACTGAGCATGCGCAGTCTTTCAAAACCAATACACCCCTCCCCCAGCGCCAGTGGAGAAACCTGCGCAAATCTGGCTCCATCTGCAGGAAATGACGCTAAAGTACGTGAAAAATATTACCCTTTGTAAGTATTTATGTATTTACCAGGTGACGACAACCTAACCTGTAGTTTGTAGTTTGTTATTGATCATTTAGAAAGGGTTTATTCCAGGAATCTAATAATTGTTGTTTGCTACTCTGCTCCAGTGAAGAATATATATATAAACTATAAGAATATAAATAAATGATGAACTTCATTCATCCCGGAGGAAATTTTGTTAGTGTAAGAAAGTGTGTAAGAAAATTGACCGTTACAGCACACAGTGTGAACAGCACATATTTCTTCCCCACTTTTTTTTTAGCCCATTCACCAAGTGAAGCAACGGGCAGCCAGGAACACAGTATCTGAGGAGCTGTGTAGTATATATATATATATATATAGAGCCCCGAACAGAGCCCTGACCTCAGCTCCATCCAACACTTTTGGGATGAAGTGGAACAAAGATTGTGAGCCAGGTCTTTTTGTCCAAATTTGGCGCCTAACCTCATAAATGCTCTACAGAATGAATTAGTGCAAATTCCCACAGAAACTCTAAAATCTCTTGGAAATGCTTCCAAGAAGAGTGAAAGCTGTTATAGCTGCAAAGGGGGGACCAGGTCCATAGTATGCAGGCCATGCATTTGAATGCAATGTCATTAAATCCTCTTTTGGTGAAATGGTCAGGCATCCCAATACTTTTGTCCTTATAGTGTATTTACCAGGTGACATTACTCGAGCCTGTCTGTAATCAATGATTTAGAAATGGGCTATTCCTGAATGTTGGCTACTCCATTGCTTCAGTGCAGAGGTCATGTCCAATCATCAGTCTAATGAGATCACTGCAGTGGGGGCATTTTTATGTATATATATATATATATATATATGGGTGTGTGTGTGTGTGTGTGTGTGTGTGTGTGTGTGTGTGTGTGTGTGTGTGTGTATGCAGGCAATTTTATGATGCAACATTTGCTGATTTGTGTGAGAATAACAATACCCAAAGTCAAGCCTGGGTCACCATGGTATGGGTTTGTAGAACACACATATGGACTATAAACTACCCTGCGCTGGATGTCTGAGACAGGGCATGTGATGCCACGAACAGAGAAAGAGACACAAAAGGCTAAGACTGTTGGTATTCGTGGACAGAAACACAATGGGAGGCTGGTGTGTGGTCACATTTTTGCTCATTGTAGTAAAATAATGCCGCAGTGGGGCAGTGACCTTTGCACAGCAATAGCAGGTGGGATCCTATGAAATATCCCTGGGGAGATTTTGAAACACATGAGTGGAACTGTATATGGATACACACACGCATACACCACACACACATATCCATCACACAATAGTAACTTTTATTAGATTTGCAGCATTTGATTGCTCTTAATCATACATGTGATGTAACATTGAGTATATCTATGTTTTGCCTATTGTCTATTGTCTATTTTTTTATTTCTGTGACTAAATATCTTATTTACCTGATTTACACACACACTCACCATTCACATACAAAGTTAGCTGTACAAATCGTCCTATGGGCTAGCAAATGACCCAACCCCTTTCACCCTCACTCCTTTTTTTCTTTTTGTTTCATCTCAATCCCCAGCCCATTCAGGGTGAATAAAGAAAATGCTATGTTCAGCAGGGTCGTGTGGCATAGTTGTACCAGAGAGGCGAGGGGCTAACTATAGGTGGTGATTAGGAACTCAAACGATTCATGAATCATCAGCCGATCACTGTTACAAGATACTAATATTGCTATCTGATCGTGACATAAGGAGTAGGGGTGGAAAAAACAGCCCTAAAGTGAGAAATAGGCTGCAAAAAGGAGAAAAAAGCAAGCTCTGATATCATGCCCACGCTTCACTACATTCCAACATAGTCTGTTGGAATTTGTAGCTACCATGCAATGAATGAATGCAGGCAGTCCAGCTGGGCAAATCATGTAGATTGTTATGGAAAGAATGGTAATTTGCTTAATGTACAAACACATATCAATATATTTTTTTCAGAATTAAGTAGCTGACAGCAAGTTGCTGACCTTTCAGCTATTAACTGATGAAAAAAGAAAAAACAACCAGGTCTAAGGTACAAAATTTTTATTTGTCCACTGTTTTGTAAACATTTGAGGTAAATGAACATTTACATCAACTTGCTCTTACAAAATTTTACACAAGGCACTTTTGACAGCAATGCAGTGGGTTACTCTCAAACCTGTGTATGCTTTTCTTCACTGGCCAGAAAAGAATTGCTATATGCACATGATATCAAATACTAAAAGTGTCCCGCAAAGTATCTGCTGTCACACTTGACTGAGAAGGTTCATTCTGATAGATAAAAGCAAGTGAAGCCCAATTAGCATTTGATTAGATGAAAAACTGAGAGTTCACTCTGACAAATCTGGAAAAATCACTGAAGTTTTCCTCGACTTCTTACGGTGGGTGAGAATCAGGTCAGATAAAAGCTGTGTTATATTAATCAAGCACCAGGTAACGGGTATGAGGGCAGTCAGAACAGATTTATCCTTCTGTTGATAAAATGCTTCCTTGACACTTTCTTATCACAACTGAGAGAACTAAGTACAACGTGCTGTTGGAGACCTCTCATGACAATATTAGCATCGTTAGAGTAGCTTGGCCTAAATGTGCAAATTCAAATCATTTTATCCACAAACTACTGTGTATTTAAGATGATATGATGAACACCTTACAAACTAAACAAAACTGTGTTATGGCTGAGATGGGTTGATAAGATACAGGGCATCACTAATGATAATGTGTTATAGCTCTATAATGTTTAGGGAGTTTAATCAAAGTCTAATCAGGAGTCGAATTATGTTCATATGGATGTATGTATACAATAATTCTGCACCAGAGTAAAAAGGATTATGATTGTTAAATATATGAAAACAAACACAGAGGGATGTGAGGTAAGGTATAGTGATACTTTGATAACTGGATTGGCCTCAGTTCCAAATATGGTCATGTCAGTACCCTGAATAGAGTACACTAAATCAAACATTTAATAAATTACTTCATTTATTTTAAATAAAGATTGCACTTTTCCACAACGAAATAGTCCCTTGTCAAGGATCCAGTCAGTTATAGCCTCGGAAAGATTTTGAAATTCAGCCAAGTTCAATTTTTTAGCTGGAAGCATGTCCCGGTAAAGATGAAGTCTCTTTACTTATTGTCAATATTCAAATTTTTTGAACATGGTACATATGGGTTTAAGCAGGACTCTAGCCACGAGTAGTTCGGTAACACTTAGGACAGCCTGAATTGTAGCACAGCAACATAATGAAAATCATATCTCAGCAAAACTCACATTCACGGTCCTGGTTTCAGCTCACAATCCCCACACCTATAGATTGCACTTAACATATAAGAGGGAAGAGCGTTAATAGCTTTAAGACAGTAACACATGAGCAAAACCAACGCAGCTAAACGCCAGCTGGTGCATGAGCTGGAGTTTAACAGGATCACAGTTCACCACATAATAAAGCTAAAACCATCTCCTGAAAGTAACAACAACAAAACAACTGGGAGGTCAGTGAGAAAGATAATTTTGTAAGCCATTTTTTAAAAATCTGGCAGGAATTTATAACAAGGAAATTCACATTTCTCTTTTTTTTTGTTTGACAAATATTATCACTGCCTCAAATCTTGAAACCCTTTCTAGCAGCTACTCACTCTCTCTAGTAATTGTACTACTGTTTTATCTCTGCGATGGCTATCTCCACACGGTAGCCTCTATGTACAGGATAAATTTCTGCTTACAGTAAGGAGTTCTATGCTGTTACCACACTGCAAACTGTTGTATTCATAGCTATTCACACGATTGTATTTATAATTATGTACACTTATTGTTTAGTTATGATATTTATATCTATTTACCCCTGATGAAACTGCAATGATAGCATATACTTCTTTCGTAAGGACAATTATAACATAATTCTGGCATATCAGGCACACGTTACCCAATAAACACGCCTCGGTTTAGGATCAGTTATATGACAGATTCACAGCATCCTAACTTGCATATGCCATATGCTCATCTGAACGTCAGGGAGTCTGTTAAAGACATCTCACAGTGAATATGTCCCACTCTTCATTGGTCTTGGCTGGTCAGGCAACCATAGCATTTACAAAGGGTCAGATATAGACCATAACAAGTTGACAAACAATAACACTGACACACCAAGGCACAGAATGGTCAATCTCAAACATGTCTTACAAGGAAAGAAAAAAAAAAGACTCCAAAGTGCATACCTCTGCCAAACCTTTCCTCATAAATGATGCAAAACAAAAACCTGAAATAGAACTAGCTAAAATAATGTCTCCCCTTTTTTTTCAACCCAGGCCAGCTTGCCAGACTCATGAGGGTATATGAGGGTTTACCATGTGTTAACACCTGCTATGCTACAACTCACCAATTGCACTTCTTAGGTCATTTGCTGGTGACAGGTTCGTGAGACAGGACTTGACAATTGCAGCACCTTTTTCCTTAAAATTCTGAATTCGATCTTAGTGGCCAGATGTGGTGGCATGAGACAGATGAAGCTGACTAAACTGCCAAGTCATCAGGTCTGGCTCTGATGCTGCTGGCTTTGCTGGCTCTGCTTAGACGACAGATATCTGTCATCATGATGGGTGGGTGATGCATCTCCACTGTGGTGGTAGTCACACCAGGGCCAGTGTCTGGTTCACTCTTCACATCGCTTAGGAAATCAGCCGTGCAGATGGAGGAAGGATGAACGGACTCCTTGTCCTCCATCTGATCACTTAAAGAGGAGGAGGATGCTGAGGAAGAGAGGCTTGAGGTTATGGGCTTCATTTCACTTTTCTGAAGCTCAGCTGCCATGTTAGCCCAATTCTGCTCCATGGACAGATGGTAGTTGTTGCTGTTGTTGCTGCTGTATAAAGAGGATGGAGGCGCCTCAATGTGTGCATCGGCCTTGTAGTCTGCTTCAGGGGTCACTAAGGCCAAGGCCGTTGGGGTCTGGATTGCATTGCTTCCCAAAATGGACATATCTGTGTAGTTGGGAGGTTGACTGAGGACAGGAGGAGATGAGCTAACTGCAGGGAGGACCCTGACATCATCGACCCCCCCAGTTTCATCAGTATTGCAGGGTAGCGATTCGTGCTCTGGCACAAACGCGTTGGTCATGCCCTGCTTGACTTTCTTCCATCCCAGGTGATAGATTTCTAAAAGATTCAACACAAGAGACACACAAGCCACCACAAGCATGAATATGATAAAGATGGTCTTTTCTGTGGGCCTGGAGATAAAGCAGTCCACTGTATTGGGGCAGGGCCATCTTGCACATTTGTAAAGGGGCCGAAGTTGGAAGCCATAAAGGAAATACTGGCCCACGATGAATCCCACTTCAAACAGAGTCTTAAAGATAATGTTGAAAATATAAGTGCGCAGAAGGGCGCCTCTGATCCGGATTTTGCCGTGCTCATCTCGAATCGGAGGCTTTTCCTTTCTCCCACCACCACCCCCTCCATCCCCTGCTCCCCCTGCGCCCCCGTTCCTGTAGAAGTCTTTCTCCTCCTGGAACCTACTGGCCTTGCGCAGTTCTTCCTCTTTCTCCTTCCGTTTTTCCTCCATCCGGACAATGTGCAGCACATGTCCCAGATAAATGAGTGTCGGTGTGGACACGAAGATGATCTGCAGCACCCAGAAGCGGATGTGTGAGATTGGGAAGGCCTCGTCATAGCAGACGTTTTCACAACCAGGCTGCTGCGTGTTGCACGTGAAGTCAGACTGCTCGTCTCCCCACACCTCCTCCGCAGCAGCACCCAGCACCAGGATCCTGAAGATGAAGAGGACCGTCAACCAGACCTTCCCAATGACTGTCGAATGTTCTTGTGCATTTTCCAAGAGCCGTCCCAGAAAGCTCCAGTCACCCATGCTTTACGTTTTCTAGCCTGAAGAAAAAAACAGTCTGAGATGAATCAGCGGGAAAAGTATAGAAGTGTGATGAGAAAAGAAAGAAAAAAAAAAGAGTGCCTCATTAGAGAATAACATGAATAATTTCTTTTGAAGCAGGTGTCTGTGCAGATATTCTCTAAAGGTCAGATTTAACCCTAATTCTGTCCAGCTGGCAGCAATGCCATCAGTCGGGTCATCCCTAATCCTAGAAGCGAGTAACTTATGGGGAGCTATGGACCAACACATCATGCTGTTTGTGTAAGCGTCTTATAGAATCTGCCATTCCATTACAAACAATTGAGCCCTTTTCACAAACTGCTCATACACTTTTTCTGTCCAAAACAAACACGCTTCCCTTTCCATTGATCTCCTGAACCTCTCCCTTCACTTCATTAAACACATGGCATGATCAGAATTATTCACCAGAAAAACAGGAAGAAGTACCATCGACAGAGAATATACGTATTTGTGTAAATATGAATTGACATTTATTCATTTGTTGGTCAATTCCACAGAATATGAAGGATCATTTAATATTTCTTCTAATGCAAAGTTCAATTTGCAGAGAATGGCTTTAGCCACAAGGTGCAAGATGTTACGTGTTGATGAGATGAGGCCCCAATAGCTCAGAGTTCCTGGAATCACACTATCCGGGTATGCCATCATCACTCCTATCAATAATCTGTGGTTTGGCACACATTGATGATATGCCAGACTTGCAGCCATTTATAGAACAGTCAGTTTCTTGGACACCGTAGAACTACAGTTTCGATCTGAACAGAACTGATCTTTAGCCATCACTGTTAAAAGCACCAGATTGTCGTAACCTACCTCATTACAAAATCGGAAGGGAAAACGAAGAGGCCCTCAGAATGTGATTCAGTTATCTGCATCAGTTTCAGGTTTCTGCTAATCAAAACCAGCATGTGTTTCTCATTGATGAAGTCGGCCTAATCATCGGTTGTTAGTGCACACTACTCACAACACTGCACACCAAACACAAGTGCAGAAAAGAGCCAACTCACTAAGATGCTGTTTTGCAAGTAATAAATCCATCGACTAGGGCTTGAAATAAATATACCTGTTGGTGAAAAAAAGTAATGTCATGTCATATTGTAGTCTGCATGGGATTAACAGAAATGCTGAACTGACTTCCACAACATGAACATGAAGTGGAAAGCGTGCACTTAGTGTATGTTTTAGCTAAACTGAAGCTAGATGAATGCTAAAAAATATTTTATAAGTGTATAAGTATTTTATACATTTTCAACAGTGACTTCGTTCCACATGATGCACAGGACGCATTTTACAGTTTTTACAATTAAAGATGTTGAAAACTGGGATTAATAAAAAAAAACACTGAAAATATTTCAGTGTACGAACACGTTTAGGGATGGATGCCACTAGGATAACAGAAATCATGTCTGAAAAACAGGTCTGAGAATGAAATAATTATCAATTATAATAATTATTCTATCTAGCCATATAACTGTTCAGTTTATCCTTTACTACAGTAAATGAGTAGGAGGATTGGCTAAAATGGAGCTGCTGTTGGCTAAAATGTCCCTTAAACTCTGTACTAAATGTACTAAAAATCAAAATCAAATAAATTTACAGTGCTATCTAATTATATTTTACGTACACTGAATGTAATACATTTTATAAATAATGTTTACTACTGTTTGGTAAAAATGTACACTACTAAAGATATAGAAATTGAAATAAGCACAATTTAGCATGTTTTACTGATTAAATGCGTTTTGCGGTGCATTGAACTGGGTCTGGTAAACTGCAGTTTGGTCTAAAATTCTGAATCGAATTCTAAATCAAGTACATTACATTGGTGAAACAATGAATTACATGTTTACCCTTTTGAAGTTTTGACGCAATGACAAACTGTCTGTCAGTCTGACAATAGAGAAGGTGCCAGATTTTCTTTGTGCCTGCTGGCACAATCTATTGACCCATCATTGCCATTGTTACAGGCTCATTGTCTGATTTGTTAGCCACACTGAACGGCTTATCAACATCGGTAGGCAAATAACTCGACCAAAAGTCTTTTAAAGCACAGCCTTTTACATCCGAAACAAGGAAAAAAATGTTGAAAAGTAAACTTTTCAAGTAAACTCACTCTTTTGCTGCATGTTGCTACTTTCTTGCACCTGGCCATCATGGTAGCTTTAATCAAATGTGTGATTTTATTTCACTGAAATCAATATCCAGCAACAGTGATGCCACGTACTGAGGGCACTGGAAATCATACAGACTCCCCAAAAGGGTTGTAAGAGCCCTCCCCTCTCCTCCCACTCCCCAAATCCTAGGAGCTTTGTCAGCTTACCAATGTCCTTTGAAATCAGCCAACCAAACTTCCCCCCAGCACAGTCTTCTACGCGTGGTGGAGTCAAGGCCAGCTAGTTTATTGGGGAGATTTGAACTTGGAGATGGGCTTCAGCGAAGCGCAGCTGCCTCCCGTTCCAAGCCATCCCGACTGTCACATTGGGTGACTATGCATGACTGCATTCATAGAGCTGCTACTCTGCATGGGTACACGCCACGCCCCTGTCTACTGCCCAAATTCATCACCAATGCTCTACATAGCTTCATACCTTCATGAGTTCTATTACACATGAGAGAGAAAAGAAAAAAAAAAGAATTGATATAAAATCACATTTGAGTATTCAAACTCTCACAGCTTTTATTTCAGTACTTGAATGAGTTCTGTAAAGGAGCCTACTCACAACCTTGCAACAAAACTGACAGATGATTTTTCTCTTTTTTTATTACAGTGAATACCTGTTCATACTTATTGAAAAAATGCTTGTAGATAAAATGATATAGTAAAGCACACTTTAATATAGTATTTTTATTCATCTTCATACGACCAATAGCTAAAGATCTTGAAGTCATAAACTAAAAGCCCGGACAAGAAAACCTGTACAATGATCTAAATTAGGTTGTTCAACATTAATTGAAACACTGTAAATAAACTGCTACAAGTTACATTATGTAGAGTATACACTGCACAGCTTCTATATCTAGATGCCATGTAGGAAGAAAAACACTAAACTTCAGAATCTAAACTATAGAAACTTCAGCTTTTTCGCCAAATGTTGAATAATGATGAATATTGGACACTTAACTGATTATTTAAAAATAAGCATTAAAACTGCGGCTGAAACATGAATTATGTGTTACACTATACTAACTTATAAAATCATGAAAATCATTAAAGGAAATTAAAACTTAATGGCTCATTTTAAGGCACTAGGCGTAGTACTTTGTAACATACAAAATAACATTTAAAGAAATTTGCGATCTACAGTGTTTTTATTCCACACTTTTTCCACACTACGAACACAGTGAAAGACGTGTGTACCTTTATGCACCACATAATTGATTTCTTTTCTTTTTCACAGTTGGATTTAGTGCCAGTATTTGACATTAGATCAGGGTACACTTGTGACACTGTCAGCATCATTATGCCCGAAATATGATATTGAAATTTTCATGGAATGCAGTAGAGCAGTTCAGTTTTTGTGGTCTTTGCCACTAGATGTCACTGGAGCTTCTGAAACAAGATCTCAGCAACATTTGAAATAAGTTGCTGGATAGTGAGCATGGTGTTTGCATGGTGGCTGGTACTGAAGATGTGTCACACTGCCTTACAAGTGGAAGACACAGAAGACGAAGAGCTCAGCAGTATCTCATTCTTTTTGTTTTGCAGCTGGCCTTTGTCTTTGCCTGGGCAGTTTGCACGAACATGATTCATCCTTGGGCACTGGGTTATAGCTTTGGCAACCAGGTAAGCTAATTCAGCAACATTCAGCACCATGCAGGCTCCAGAGGCCGCTGCCATGAACACAGTGAAGACGGTTTTCTCTGTGGGTCGAGACACGAAGCAGTCGACCTCGTTGGGACAGGGTGACACCTCACAGCGTACCAGCCTGGGAAGCCAGAACCCATCATAGATGGCATATAAGGCATATACGAAGGCTACCTCAAAAAGTAGACGAAACACCAGACTTAAGGCGTAGACCCACCACAGTGGGCCTGCGATGGGGAGCCTCCTCATCCTGAGACTCTCCAGGTCTTCGTGTTGCTTGGCCCTTGACCTTTTGTCGCCGCGCAGGATGCCTCGCTTATCTTCATGGTTGCGGTAGGCCACATACATGGCCACCAGGAGTGCAGGTGTCGAGGCAAAGATCAGCTGAAGGCTCCAGAGGCGCACGTGCGAGACGGGAAAAAAGTGGTCATAGCAGACGTTCTCGCAGCCAGGCTGCAAGGTGTTGCACACAAAGTCGGACTGCTCGTCACCCCAGACCGTTTCAGCTGCCACTACCAGGATGGTCACCCGGAAGATGAAGAGGACGGAGAGCCAGATCTTGCCAAGGCTGGTGGAGTGGCGGTTCACCCCAACTAGCTGGGTGTACAGCGTACCCCAACTCATTCTGATGTTTCTGCTGGATCAGGACCCCTGTGGAGAAACAGGCATATTGCAGTATAAGCAGTAGGAGAACACAAAAACGCCAGGGGTTATAGCACATTTCTGGTTTTTTAGAAATTTGAGTAGGTTAATTTCATAATCGTTTGAAACAACATTCTCCCAGGACCATGGTGCAACACAAGAGCCGAACCAGAACACCAGAACACCACAAGACCATGAGTGCAGAAAGGATGAAACAGAGTACAAGAAAAAATACAAGAACAGCAAAACAACTGACAACATTTATGTCTGGAGTTGACTGTAAATAATGAGAAAGAGTCCTCATCCATCCCGTGTATAATCAGATTCCATTCACATTTGAGCGGAAATATTTTACAATTTAGATCAGCAAGTCCATTCAAATTTCAGAGGTGTCCGCTCCAGCTTTTGAGCATGAATAACTCGTACAGTATAATAGTGCTCTGTCTGCTGCACAATAGAGGCTTCTTAATGCTCCTCCAGCCTTAGAAACAAACAACAGAAGCGGTTCCTTTTGATATCAGACTAAAATAGAATCTTCATAAAGGCTACACTCTCTGTTTTCTGTGTTGTTCCCTCAGCTCCTGTACTTTTGCCACACTTCTCAGCCTCCAGCTATGGAATGTTATCATTAATGAGTAAACAGACAGAGCTTATCCCCCCCATGCAGGGTTCGCAGTTATCATCGCCTCTACAAGATATTGGCACTGGCAATTCATACCTCACACCATAAGAAAGCGGATTATATCCATGGCGACAAGATGGCGAGTTTCAGTGAAGTCCAGCTGATCGGAGCTGTCCCATCTGCTGAGAGGCACCTGAATTTGGAGTCTCACCTACATGACATAAGCACAGAGGCGGAGACTGCATGATCTGGGGCTACGTGAGGAGACTCAGTGATCAGTTTAACCCACTATATCCCATCTCATTCTAACAGTGTAACGTGTGGATGTAAGTTACAGTATGTCCAGCTTTTATTTTTGTTTTTTACTTTGCTGTGATTTACAGGTCTGACTGTCTTAGTCTGAAAAAGTGGTCACTATGTGTTTAAGATTTCTGGCGTGACCTGTATGAAGTGAGGGTCATCACAAAGGGTTCTGGTTCCTTACCATCCCCCCCAGGATGAGTTGAGCACTTATAGATAGGGTCATTTTTGCAACTGC
Organism: Brachypetersius gabonensis; assembly: GCA_037577145.1. Taxonomy (NCBI): domain Eukaryota; kingdom Metazoa; phylum Chordata; class Actinopteri; order Characiformes; family Alestidae; genus Brachypetersius; species Brachypetersius gabonensis. The sequence goes on from JBBJLR010000087.1 coordinate 16,886,415, forward strand.
TATTGATTTCTTAAACAGACTTTAACCCTGAAATGCCATTATTTCCCGCTTCTAATAATTTATTCCTGGCATACCAGCAAATATGAATCTGGTACTGTGTTGTGTGTGTTGTATTGTTTGTGTTACACTGATGTGTGTGAAGTATGTGTTGTAATGTTGGAATAATGTCTGTGCAGCAAACTGCCCAAAGAGGACATTTTATTCTACTCTAGATCCCACAGACATCTTCCTTTTTAAAACCAGAATGTCCCAACACACACACACACACACACACACACACACACACACACACACACACACACACACACACACACACACACACA
>JBBJLR010000087.1:16886837-16900571 GCA_037577145.1 Brachypetersius gabonensis
CACACACACACACACACACACACACACACACACACACACACACACACACACAAATAAACCAATATTTCCTACCTTGTAGTTGTCTTGTTCTTTTGTGTACGAGTCTTTGCACGCTGCTAATGCTAACTGCTAATGTAAACGTTTTTTTAAGCAATAAAGTTTTCTGATTATGATTATATATTTACCTTTATATCTTCTTTATGTGTAAGGCATTAAACTGAGTTGAAAATGAAACTGGGAGCATATTTAGGAGCATATATAGGGTGTATATATAGCATATATAGCATTATATATATACACTATAAAAATAGGCATTTTTAGACATTTTTTAAACCAAAACTCAAAAGCGTGGTTTTTCAATATATACAGGTGCTTTTGGAACGTAACCCCTGCGAAAAGCGGAGGATTACTGTACTGCACATAATCCATGGTGTTATTAAAGTCAATACACCAAGAAAGTGCCATTAACTGGACTAAAGTATAAACCATATACTGGATGGAGGCAAGACTTTGGCCTCTGCAATTACACATTGCCAAACCGCTCAATTAATGAATTCCATTTAGTTTCTTACACACTGGATTGAACGGAAGCTTTCCAGGCTATAAACACTCTAACTCAACAACTGCATGCACAAAGAAGTCACACACCTTTCCACTGAGTCTGCGGTTAACATGCAAACTGAAATCAGGTGCTCCCATTCCATGTTCTGTTGGAGGTCCACTGAATCAAAGATCTTTAAACTGCCTGGTAAAGCACTAGTCTTCCTTCCCTGTTTTTGGTCATCGGTACCCTCACAGGAGGAAAGAGGTCACTTCAAAGTCTATAAGTTCAATACACATATTCTTATGAAACAAAAGGACATCATTTGTGCCACTATAATTTAATTCAACTACTTCCAAAATTGAACAGTAGATGGGATCTCAGACTACGAAGGAAAGATTCAAGACGCTTGGTTTTAACAGAACATGAAACTGCATTAACAAAGCAATTCCTTTTATAATACACACACAGTACAACTAAAGCAATTTTGCAGTTATTATGGCCCAATCATTTCTTCCATAACGCCCTGACCTAGTTTGTGTGTTCTGACTGAAAAACATCTCAACTTTTTTCCTTGGTGATGAATATTACAATTATTCTAAAATCCTTATATAAGGATCCTAGCTATAAAAGAAAATCTATTCAAGTTCCTTTCAGAACATTGTAGTTTATCCAAAGAAAGTACAGACATGATATACCTGTTGTTATTTTTAAAGGGTTTTTGCAGATGTGCATGAAGCAATTCTGGCAGATGTTTTATGGGTACTGCCTGACTTACCCTTTCTCTAGATTGATTATTCATTACTCCTAATTCGAGGGCTCATCATTTCAAATTACATCCAGTGCTCATCATCCTGTGCACTAGACTGAGAAAATGCAATGACACAGTTACTAAATCTTAATTTATCTGCCCACTGTTTCTCTATCTTCCAAACAACAGGTATGTTATTAAATCAGTGTTTCCACATGAGAAACAATTACAGGTGGGTGCACTGTGGTTCTGTTGAGGTATGTGTGCTACTGTTTGACATTTAGAGTACAAAAGAAAGCCGTTTTGTTCTGGTGTTTCATTGATGTCAATTTCATGCATGTGTGGCGAGAGGGGGTGTTGATTATTGGGGAGCACCTTCGTCAGGCGTCATACGCTCCCATAGATGTTCACAACTCAAATTTAACTGACAACGCCACCTTGGGAATTTCACCCAAAGAATATACAAATTTGTGAGCTATAAACCAATAGTTTAAAGGACGCGCAAGTTTGTTACCCAAGAGGCAGGAGACGTGGTTCCATCCATCAAAAACTAGTTTATTTAATATACTTTTAAAAGAAAACATTTAAACCATCCAAAAGTTATAAATATGGCAGGGCAAATAAAACAAAAAGAAAACCCAACCCCACTGTGACTCACTATTGGTAAGGGGGTAGAGGTAGCTCAGTGGGTAGAATACTTGCCTCCAGACCAAGAGGTCATGGGTTCCAATCCTACCTCCAGCATCACCACTGGGACCCTGAGCAAGACCCTTAACCCCAAGTTGCTCCAGTAGTTAGGGAATGGAAGTCGCTTTGGATAAAAGCGTCTGAATGTAAATGTAAATGCCATAAATGTAAATGTAAGGTGGGCTCACAAAGACTGGATCACAGCAAAAGGACACCCACACAGACTCGTACACACACATGTGAACACAGCACACAGAAGGAAACTCCACCACCATTGAGGAACAACCACCACAGGTACCCAGCTCCTGAAAATAACAAAAACAAAATTAGGACAATAAACACAAAAAACACTAGGGCTGTAAAGCGATAATTAAAATTAAGTTGTTAATCGCGATTCTAAGTCACCATAATATATAATAAACACGCTAAGTCATAAACTTTACAAAGAAGGCTTTGTTTATTTGTGTTTTCCTAACTCTGCCTCACTTTTAAAAGTTGTGAGATGAAAACAAAACTTACTTTTGAATAGAAAATGCATAACATTTTCAAACCTGAGAGAATCTCTGTCTTAAGACAAAAACATAGCTTTTAATCACTTAAATTAAAAGACAAAGCCTAAAAAGAGTCCCGCCTTTTGCTCCAAACTTCTGCAACCTTGACTGTCGGAGACCCCCTCCCTCCGCTGTCACTGCCACACCGAGATGCTTCACCTTGAGGTTATATGATAGTGATGCAGTGCTTCGGTGGTAATTGAATTCACTTTTGCAAAGAACACATACTACCCTTTTCTTCTGGTAGTAACTTAAAGCGAAATTGTCCCTTTAACAGCGTGTGTTACTCTTCAATCGCTAGCTTGACTGAGCAGCAGCATTGGCCACATGAAGTGACTTCTTCTGGCATGCTGGTCGCTGGCATAGCGTAATACTGCCCCCACTGATAGTGTGGTACTGCAATGTAGAGGGGTGTTTAATTTTCAAATTAATCACGTGATCAATTTATTTTAAAGCGTTATAGAAAATAAATTAATGCAAATAGTTAACACGATATATTTAACTGCCCTACAAAATACCATATATAATGGCCAGAGACGTAAACCTATATCTGGCTATCAGCAACGCTCCCAAATAGCCTCCTGCCAGTAATCTGACTCAACTAACTATATAAAAGAATTTCAGAGGGAATAAACCCCAAAAGAAAGAACAGATATCAAAACTAAATTTAAAACAAAAGAAAAAAACAATATCACCAAAAATAAATATCTCCACAAACTGAATTTTCTCACAACCATAAAACAATAAAATAATAGGGAGCAAAAGAACAATAAACCAACAAAACAGAAATTAAGGAACCAAAGCAAAACCCAAGTGATACTAATGCCCCACACAGACACACACAAACACTCATACTTAAAAGTCCAAGTTAAAATACACAAGGCAAGAGGCAAGGTAATTGTCTAAGCCAACAGAGGCAAGGCCCTCAACGATGCCAGCAGAGGTAAACACTCGCCCGTAGGAGCAAAGCCCTCCACAAAGCCAGTAGAGGCAAAGCAGCAGTGTTCCGTGCACGTGTACATCAGCCCCGGTCCACCTTAACGCGGAGAACGCTGACTGAGAGCTGATGAACAATGAAAGCCAGCATGAAGAGGGATCACCAGTCTTCCACTTGCTTCGCGAACTCCTCAATCAGCAGCACCAGCCACTACTTGGAAGGGAGAAGCCACAGCAAGGGCAAAAAGGTACCTGTACATGCTGTAAAAGCAAGGTGCACTAAACAGGAAATGCCTACACAAATGGAAGGGATGAGCCTAGGGGAGCGCTCTATTTATAGTGCACCCTCCGATGGTGATTAAATGAATCACCTGGACCCAACAGCCACAACAGGCAACACTTATCCTGCTACATCCCTCCACCCATCCATCCCTCCATCCATCCATCCATCCATCCATCCATGCATCCATCCATCCATCCATCGATCCATCCATCGATCCATCCATGCATCCATCCATCCATCCATCCATCCAACCATCCATCCAACCATCCATCCATCCATCCATCCATCCATCCATCCATCCATCCATTCATATGATTTGCAAACTGTTGGTACTACCTGAGCAAATGAAACTCTCAGGTTAATTTTGCCACCTGTATGGAGGCTATTTCAAATTATGAAATAGTTCTAAAAACACCTGGATATCCTAAGCCAATATTCTCTGTATGTGCTGTTGTCCTTCATTTGTCCATATATCTGGCTGGCCTGGAGATGTTTTTGTGTGTCTGTTTATTCTTGGAGAGCAATCAGATCTATTTATAGCAGACACTACCCCCCCACACACCTCCACCGTGAGCTTGGGGCACTTGGAAAAATGGGCAATTTAAGGGCGAATGATGAACGTCTGCAGTGAAAAGGTAGACACTTTGGATATGGAGTAAAGCATATTAGTGACAGTAGGTATGGAAGGAAAGTGAGAAAGGGAGAAACTGAGAAAACAAGATGCATCATACACTCATAGCATTGAAGAAAGAGCAAAATTACAGTGTTTTCAGAGAAATGAGAACCATTAAACAGTAATGGTGCTGTCAGCATTTGGCAATATCTGCATAGTAATTCATATCATTTGAATGTTAGCAATGATGCAGAAACACGTGTGTTATTTTGAAATGACTGTGGGAGGCTTGTTTCACTGCTACAGAATTAGCATCATGCACTAAAGTAATTACAGAACCACGACATACTGTGTCAAAACAACTGTCTACAGCATCTCACAGTCAGGAACAACATTATAGGGCAGGTAACAATTAAAACTGTCCTAGGGTTATTTTATTACACATTTGTATGATAACTCCTTCACCAATGGCTTACACTCTTTGTTCTGAAGCAGAATGTTTGTTTGGGCCAGGGTCTGAATTTGCCAATTAATAGTATTTTACGACACTTTACATTATTTTTGACATAAATTTGCCAAAGCAAAAGATCTCTGTTAGCTCAGATTGTGAATTGGTTTTGAAATCATTTGCATTCAAATACATCTAAAATGCAGAATAAACTCTTGGTTATCCTTTCATTCGATGAAACAGAATACTGATGGAACTAGTGAATGAAGTCAGAGCAAGGCAGTGAGAGACAGTGTACTCAGTTATTTGAGCTGAGCCTCCACAGAGACCACTATCTGATCGCCTCTCTTTGGCTCGTGTCCCTAAGCTACCATATCTGATCAGGGTCGTTTTGATTACGCAAATTGGAATTCTATGCACCACCTGACTTCTGCAAACAAGACATGAAATGGATTTGGCCAACATAAAATAGTGTCAACAGACTGAGGGTCTCAGTATCACAGCTACTTTGTATTTTAATATAGTGGTAGCTGGTTATTAATGACCAGAACATAGTTGACCATTTTAATTTATTGCTTGCAGTAATAAATAATTATTCAACATAAATGATTTCTTAACCCTAGCTTACTTAAACAGGCGGAGTAATTCTATCTATCAGAAGTGCACATTCGTGTTTATTGTTAGAAGAAAAAATATTTTATAATAGTTATGATTTTAATTGGATGAAAAGCTCCAAGAGCTAGGTGAGCTAGACTTGGATGTTGGTGACCATGCACTGTGACTCTGGTTCGACCGGGATTTAACCAGTCTCTCCACCAATCACAAAGCACCACACACACAGCTCCTAATGAGCACAGCTGAGGAGACTCAATCACTCACGCTGCTCCTGCCTGAGCTCTAAGCCCAGAGCACTCTAAACTGGGGCACCTGTGTGTAATCACCAGGTGCATCCGAGCTCCTCACCAGCTCAGAGCCTACCTGCTGATTACACACAAACACCCTGACACGTGAACTGAACTCACAGGCTGCCTTCACCGGCAGCCACCCTGACATAAGAGACTCCGGATTGCTCCTCCGCGGAGCTCCCCAGGCCACCTGCAAAGCACATGTACCCCCCCAAAAAAAGTCCAGGCAACAACCACTCCTGCTTGCAGAGCTGGCATGGGTGGCTTTAGCGTTGTAACTGACCTCCCCCTTGCCCTATCCAAGGCTTCCATATCGTCTATGCTATCAGCTGCTACCTTTACTGCTGAAGTCTTCAGCCTGGGAGCTGGCACAGGGGGCTTGTTTCTTGGAGAGGATTTTGGGGGTCTTACCGCTGGTGTCTTCTCTGCACCTAACCTTACCCTGTCGAAGGCTACAGAAGGGCTACTACCTTTAATGCTGAACTCATCAGCCTGGGAGCTGGCATGGGCGTCTTGTGTCTTGGAGAGGGGGACCTAACTGCTGGCAGCTGCTCTAAATCTAGACCTGCCTGGGTCGAGGCTTCTGAAGCCCCTATGCGATCAGCTGCTACTGTCACTACTCAATGCTTCAGCCTGGGAGCTGGCATGGGTGGCTTGGGTCTCGGAGCAGGTGGTGATATGGCGGCTCCAGTCGGACTGTGATGGTGTGAGGTTTTTTCACTATCACTTGTTCCCTCAGCTTGGTTGTGGGCTCTTGCAACCCTTTTGCAGATTGTGGCTCCTATCGGAGCATGAAGGCATGACTCTTTTTCACGTCTCTGTGGTGATGCCAGAACTGCGGGTGACGAGGCTTCCACGGGATCGTGCAGGTTTAGGGCATCAGCATGATCCTTGGTTGCGGCAGTAGCAGCGAAGGTACAGGCTATGTTCCATTCGGGCATAGAGAGGCTGGCTAGGGCGCGAAGTGGTGCAGGCATTTCTGACCCATACCTCTGCCTGCAGCTGGGCTTTACTGTCAAGGTATTTGAACATAAGCTGCAGCTCTTGCTTCTTACGCTGTGCCGTTTGGTTATAGTTTATTTACAGAACAACGAACTCAAGTCCAACACAAAACACTTTTACTTGAGGAACACTTTTTCTCCTTGAGGAGTCTCTGTACTCCTTGGCTATTCACAGTCCTTGTGGTTCCCAGCCAGCCGTCTCTATTCTCAGACGGCTGCACTTGTCTTTGTCAGGTCCTCTTTTAGTGAACCGGACAGCCACCCTGAAATAAACTAAACCCTAAACACAAACAGTGATTGAACTTGAAGGCTGCCTTTAACGACAGTCACCAACAGACGTTACAGTAATATACTGAATAACATTTTATTTAATCATTTAATTGTTTATTTACTACAGTGTGTAAATCCATTGGAGTGGTAGAGCAAAACAAAAGTGTCAGCTCGTAAGGTATATATGATTTGCATTTCCAAACAAGACACACTTTGGTGCATTTACCAATGTTTTGACTGTAGTTGTGCTATTACCAACTAGTAATTGCACTTAGAAGCAATTTTCCTAGTTCATGTAATTTGCTGTTTGACACCCCGATTTGTGTGTTAACTCTTCCCTCTGTGGCTTTGATTCCCTAGAAAAAAATGAAATCCCTGAAGAGTCCACAGAGGTCATTCTCAGAATCCAAGTGACTTTCTATCATCTTTTATTGTACTGGGCTTAGGCACTTCAGGCAAGATTGAGTGTTATTCACACTGTCTGCATTTTTGTTTTGGGTTTAAGATGTTATAATGCCCCGAACGAATGGAATCCAATTATATATGTACATTTGAACTGCCAAATGAATTGGCAAAAGATATAGGACTTATGAGGCTGTGCATGACAAATAGGATTGGGGATTTATCGAGGATTTGAGGCAGCGCGTAATATGTCTGATATTATGGTGCAGATTAGAGTTAGTTAGATATCAAGTCACTCCTCCAGGAATCATTCAAAGGCAATATGACTGTGATCACTACATTAGGCATATATTTACTGTTTTAAATCATGTGGTATTAGACTCTTTTTGTTTTCTTTATATTATTGCTATATAGGTTGCCCTATACCTATTATAGGCTCTTTTGAGCTCCTCAAGAGTCTAGAATGCTTGAAAATAAAGAGGTTTACATTAAATACCAGTCGACAAGGAGCAAAGCCTGATTTAAAATCACGTGTTGATGATGTTAGAGCATAAATATGAGTCATGCATTTCCCTGAAAACTTTGCATGAAACATGCCTTCATAAATAACAAGCATCAGACTTTTCTGCCTATAATTCAGGTACAACTATCTCTGCTTCTGCACCTTGCTGTGGATTAACATGCATATGTTTCCCTATTTATTTAACGGCACGTCATCTGGCAAAATGGAGGTGACAAACAAGCAACACATGTTAGCAGAGGGCCTTCAAAGCTCCTCTAGTGTTCCATTTTGGACCTGTGATTAAAAAAAGAAATAAAAGAAAAACTTGGAGATGAAAAGATGCCGATAATGAGACTGCAATCCCTTAGGTCTTGATTTCAAAAGCTGAAGCAGAAGACACAACATCTGCTGACAAATTCAACATTTGGCTGTTGGTAGTGGGGGATGGGGTGATTACATTTTTGTTAATGATATGAGATCACGTCATATATTTTGACGTTTACTTGATACATTTTTTCGTTCCATTGTCATATAGCCACAGGGATGTTCTCAAAAGTTTTGTTTACAGTCATTTTTGGACAGGAACAACTTCTGACTTGTTATGGCTGTTTCAATTATCCTTGTAAAAATGACTCGAGAAGGAGGATTGAAGGACTTGGTTCTAATTGGACAATATTTAATATATTTGAATGTGTTACTCTGACTCACTGTCAGAATTGAAATGGGTGTTCTGAGTGATGTGAACTTTTAATGACTGGCTCATCTTTTGTAAACCTGCAAGCTAATCGCTGCAGAAACTCGAGAGGTACAATGCCGCCCTGGTTAATTCAGCAGATGTTTAGCACTCCAGACGGGATCTTTGAGTCTGGCCTTTGTGTTTGTGCGTAATGAGATGGCCGCCGATAGACACTGACCTTTAACTTCAAAACTCCTGCCTTGTTAATGAGGTTCAAATCGAGTGATGTAACCTAAATCTAAAACCACCCTCAATACATTATGCTTTCTTCGACAAGGCCTGTCAGAATAAGATCCGCACGTTTGTAGTCTAGGAGTTGATCGTAAATGCAAGTGTCATGCCGGATGGCTTGATCGTCTGTGTAGTCTGTCACAGGCCACTCTATGAGAGACTACTATGCTCTGCTTTAGAAAAAAACTGCTCGCTGGAATTATGAAAACTATACAAAGATTTACACCTGATGGTCAGCAGGCAAAGAAATATGAAAGGAGATCAGGGTAGTGCACACAATTCTTTTCCTAGGACTCTGCCTCCTTTTAGGACAGCACTTTTAAATCTTTCAGCTGCGAAACATTTTGAGACAATAGCCTACTAATTAGCCTATACGTCCTGCAGTTATCTCATTAACTTTCACTGGGTAAAAGAATGGGCACAGCAAAAGCAATTTGTACCCTTTGTACCCGCTGATTTGCAATTTATCCAAGTGTTGCCAAAAAATCTGCATTATTTTTTATTGTTTAACTGAGTCTTCTTGTTTGGACAACACAACAGTACTGATTTGCCAGTTTTTTAGGTACATCTACTATATAGGTGCCCTATTACTAACTGCGGTCCCTTATGAAGAATAGAGCACCAACATGGAAAGCCCCCACTGGTAAAGTAAAGTACCCACCACAGACACACACAATTTTTTTCTGCAGTTGTAGATTATTTTTAAATGATTGAGAAAGATGTATAATAGTAGAACATAAAAAAAAAATTATAAAAATTATAAAAAAAATTCATATGAAAATAAGTCCAATCGAGAATGCCTGTGGATCCTTTGGGATATTGTGAAGATTGTGTAGGCTAACTGATTAGCAGAGTAGCACTACCTTTCCAGCTAGTGCTACATCACAATTTGTGTGCCATTTATTTTAAGTGCACCTTAAAAATTCCTTTAGACCAATCGTGTGATAGACTATGATGTAGAGTGTGTAGAGGTTCTGCATCTGAATGGATGTTGCTGCACTGCGCTATAAGCTCGTCTTTTCATCCAGCTCAGCTCTCCCATCCAACTTACAGGCCAGGCCACCTGGAAATCCCAATGGGCTGTCTGGGCCTGGTACCAAGTGTAAAACAGAAAAAGGTATTGTGACTTATCAATGCCCTCTATCTCTCTAATGCAGCGGTCACCAACCTTTTTTGTGCCACAGATCAGTTTCATGTAAAACAATATTTTCACAGACCTGTATAGATACAACTAAAAACAAAGTGCATAAAAAAATTAAGAAGCTCAACAAAGATTTGATTTTTACTTGTTTTTGCTAGCTTGTGGCTGTGTCTGCCTGACATTGACTTGCACTGGGCTGACACTGACGTACTGTCAAGTCAGCTGGTTAAAAAAAAACAAACTCTCCTCTCTCTCTCTTTCTCTCTCTCTCTCTCTCTCTCTCTCTCTCTCTTCCTCTGCAAAAATAAATTCCGGAGTTTCAGAATTTGTATCCATATTTAAAAAGTTAACTTTAAATTAATTCATATAACCAAGTTACAATGAACTGTCTCCCCCTCTCCCCATGCATGATACAGGTCTTTTCCTTAGAAAGGAAAAGTAAAATTACACTTTCTATAATTGATCCGAAAGTACAAACCATTCAAACACGTGTTTTCACACTAAACCATGCTTCAGCTTCATCCGGTCTAAGACCACCTCTTGGGGTTGGACAAAACTTTCTCCTTTGCCCAGATTTTGGCAGCACTTTTAGGGTAAAAATGGTTCAGTATGTTTAAACGCAATTAAAGTCACATTGAGTAACAGTTTAAGGTCACATCCATCCAAAGATAACTGAGGAACATACCAGCCACAATGGGTCAAAATACATTAATCCCCACTTTTCACGGGGGCTACATTCCAAGAGCACCCGCGTAAAGTGAAAAACCGCGTTGTTGTGATTTGGGGAAAAAAAACCAACCTAAATATGCCCCTAAATATGCTCCCAGAACACTTAAATTTGTGTGTTAAACTCAGTTTAATGCATTACACCTTTAGAAAATGTAAAGGTCAATCAATAATCAGAATCAGAATACTTTATTGCTTAAAAAAACAATAACAGTTGAAAATTGCGGGAGGGGGGGGCGGTAGGTTTTAAACACTAAAATACGAGGACAAGACACGGAGCAGTCATGCTACATGCTTCTTCTTCTTTTTTTATGGCAGTTGACAACTTTTCAGTGTGTTACCGCCACCCCTGGGCTGGTCGTAGCAATACAGTTCGGTTCTCAGAATCTGCGTTAGACTGAATCCGCGAATGAGAGGTTACTGTACACTTCAGAGTGATAAAAAAATATTGGAAGCATATCTTTAAGGTTTCTGTAAATTGACATGGAAATCTAATGTTTGTTCACTGCCACATACTTGACCTGCATGTAATGAACTTTACAGGTTGTGAAGAGCTGAATGCTACATGTAAATCCATCTGTTCTCTTTACACAAAAAATCTCAATACTATACTTTTTGAGCTTTTAAAAGCGAACTGTAGCGATGCTGAAGATAGCATGCAAAAAAGCTTTTGAAAAACTGACCTTGGAGGATCAATTTTTGATCCTCCAAGATTGTGGGCTGCCACAATCTGCCAATCATACCCTCACACCAAAGGCTTTGAAAACGTGATGGCTCCAGGACTGACAGTGCCTTGGAAAGCTTCATGTTCCTTAGCATGAGGTTACAATAATCTTTATATAATTCCAAAGTACAGTTTTGGAAAGGAAACAAACGCTTAATTTTGCAGAGTTTCACATTTCAAGTCGTTTAAAATTATTATGACCATCAAGCAGTTGTCGTATCATGCTTTATCAATATCTTATGTCATACAGTTTCAAACTTCACAAAATGTGATATGCTGCATCACTAACACATTCTTTGGAAGCACACCAAACTTTGTGAAGTTTTGTCAGTTGGAGGCACTGCAGCTTCTTGAGAACCAATCTGCCATAATCTTTGAAATTTGATGAATTTACACTGGGTTAAATTTTTTCACATCTCTTCCAGTTTCATATGGCTTGCTTAAAAAATAACCAGATAAAATGTTGTTTAGTGGTCCTCAACTGATAATTTGTGACTTTAGAAAATTGAAAATGGACAGCAGTTCCCTTGGTGATCTCAGCCTCTTTGTTAATATGTAAATGCCTACTGCTGAGTATGTGAGTTTTAATTGAGTTCTGTGGGAAACAGTTTTTCTGGCCAAATGTCCTGTGGACCATAAAACCCCACTGAAGACAAAGATTAAAGAGATATCCTTGTCTTTCTTCCTTTCATCTTGGTTCCTGTCAAGAAAGAGGGCAATCGAACAAAACTGAAGTGGGGGTTGTATGCCAAAAGAACACTTTCTTTATATTGTTTGGCTGACATTATTTTCATGTGAAAAATGTAAATACAGTTGCATTTGTTATTTACTTCTTTTTAATTCTATATACTAACACATCTGATATCTAAATTCTTTGGTACCACTGATTAAAGAGTGTAACATGACACTAATATTAATAACCTTACATTCTAATACGATAAAAAATCAAATGCACTGGAATCATGTCCTGACATTTGGCATTAGTGTTAAATTTTAGAACTTTGTGCCTCTGTCATTTGCCAACAGTTTTTTTCAGATGTCCAATTCCACTTGCTCTTTAGAACTTCCCAAATCACAGAGTACTACCAACACATCCTTCCAAACTGGTGCTACATAAGCTAACATCAGTGATGGGGGAGAGGAAGGGCCATCCTACCACCAATCACGCAACACTTTGATGGGAGGTCGAAGGCCAGTTATGCTCTTTTGGACTCCTGTTGTTGAATGACTGGGGCATCACTGGCAGGCGGAGTGAACACTTAACCCCGTCACACCCTCCAGGAACCAGGTGCTCCATCCGAACCCTGTGACCCACACTTAAATAAATCCAAACCACAGGTCAATATTTGTTAGAGTAGCGGTCAAAAAATGAACAGGGAATGAACGTGTTGCATTGTTCTAGTGTGGCAGACTCCTGCAGAACTAAGAGCTAGTCTACCAGTTACTTGTGTAACTTTAAATCCATTACAGGTTCACAAATTCAGCATGAACTTGAAATAAATCTGAATGTAGGCACAAAGCTGTCAAGAGTGTACAGACTGCAGAAAAAACAGTAAAAGCCAATGTCCAATCAGCACAGAGTGAACAGAAACCCAGACCCTCGTTAACCTTTAATGACTTGATGAGGCAGGGAGAGGGAGAGAATGGAGATGAAGTGGATATGTATCATTTATACCGGGAGTGTGTCTGTTGTGAATTATAATCAGGTAATTAGTACCTTAGGAGCACACAGGAAACAACTGAGAAAGCATGAACAACCAGGACCTGTTCTTCAGCTGCACAGTGTGTTGTTTGTTAATTGTGAGATTGGAGATACGGATATCACATTTGTAATAAGAGATGTGGGAGTGGCTTTTTTTGGCTTTTACATTAGTTTAATTCACTGTTTTTGTAGCGTCATGAAACTAACGCATTCACAAACATCCAAATATTGGACAATTATGAGAATTAGTGCTTAATCTCAAAGGTGGATCTGAAAGAAATATAGGAAAGAAATTATAGGGTACATGCCCTTTATACATCACAAGGAACTGAAAATTGACAACCAACCAGAAATGTCCAGCCAACAGTGTCCTGTGTCCAGCTGACCTCTGATGAAGGACTGTTTCACAACTACCACAAGCTGTGCAGAATCAGATGTACCTTCTTCATTCACTTTACACCTGTAAGGTGCACCAGCAGGTTAGATAGCTCTAATTAAAAGGACAGCAAGTGGACACACACACACACACACACACACACACACACACACACACACACACACACACACACACACACACACACACA
>JBBJLR010000087.1:16900671-16912255 GCA_037577145.1 Brachypetersius gabonensis
TAGTCAACCCTGCATGAAATGAAGGCATGGATCAGTTTCTCTAGGTCTTGTTTGGACACAAAATCTCTAATTTTAGCGATGTTTTTGAGGTGCCAAAATGCTGACTTTGTGACAGCCTTGATGTGCTCATCAAAACTAAGGTCTGCATCCATGATTACGCCGAGGTTTTTGACATGGGTGGATAGAGAGCTAGATAGATCTGAGTGTCGTCTGCATAGTTATGATAGGACACGTTATTCTCTTTAAGAATTTGACCCAGAGGAAGCATGTACAGATTGAATAGGACGTTTAGCACCAACTGTTCACAATGCTATGAGGAAATTTTGGCCCACTCCTCTGTGCAGAATTACTTTATATCAGTTGCAGTAGGGGTTTTCAACTGTTCTCAGTTTCAACTGTTACAAGATGGTGACACACTAAGTCACAGCAGGTCCAAACCTTTTGTGTGAAAGTGTAGATTCATTCGACTTTCACTCCAAACTCTCACCCTCATGTGTATCAGAACAACTGGTACACAAGTCTACCAGACCCTGCTTCAGTTAGGATAACTACAACAAACATACCTCAAGGAGGGACTGCCGGACAAACTCAGCTACCTCAGCTTACCGTGGGAACCAGGAGGGGACATTGCAATTGGTGGGCAAGGAAGCGGAAGCAGAGTAAGTAAGTGGACGTCCAGGCTGGGCTAAAAGCTAATGCTAGCTGGGAAGCAATCCCATTCACCAATGTTTGCTCTGTGGATAATAAACTGGAAATCCAAGTCCAGCAAACTACCAAGCGTGAGTTCAGAGACTGCTGTGTTTTTGTTTTTTCTGTGTTTCAGCGACAGTGTTCCAGATAGATAGAATCCAGATTAGCAACATGCTAATGTTCCACTCAGACAGAAACATGACTCTAAGCAAAAAACTTCAAGGGTAGTACTTCTGTGTTTACATCAACACTGACAGGTGTATGAATGATGTACTGGTCTCTAGTGGTTACTTTATACAGTGCATAATTCACCATGTGCATGGTCATGCGGTGTGTCCGCACTTAAATACAGTGCACAGTGCGCACTGAGCACTCCCTTTTGTAGTGCGCACTGCCGTGGGCAAGTGCTGTCCTAAACGGAACACATAATCAGTGCACCATCTGGGTACTTTCAGTGCACTGAATTTTAGCTTAGTTGTCAGTGTGAGCGCACTACACACTAAAATTGCGGACTAAAAGTGCACAAGTGCTCGATTTCGGACACACTGATGATGTACATTCCCCCCAACACCATTGCTAACAACATGCTGGCCAGACGTAACAGAGCCTTCAGTGAGCCCAAAGACTCACACCTAGACTGTTTATTGATGCCAGAGATTTGAACCATACAAATCTCAAGTGAAGTGATCGTTCTGTAACACAATACAGAGTGAACAGCATGAAATTCTTCCTCTGTAATTTAATCTATTCTCCAAGTGAAGCAGCAGGCAGTCAGGAACACAGAATGCAGGGAGCAGTGCGTGCAGATAGTACCTTGCTCAGGGGTACCTCAGAGGTGCCTAGTGGTCTTGGGATTCAAACCCACAACCTCCTGATCAAAGAGCAAATGCTGTAACCGCTAGGCTATCAGCTGCCATCGGCATGTGATCTTTACACTGTGTCCAAGACCATCTCTACATACATCAGAAGATGTGGATGACTGGAGAGGTGCTGAGAAGCTGAGACACCTCCTTCAGATCAGGTAAAAAGGCTGTCCTGAGAACAGTAAGGGCCAACCTGTCCTAGGTCATCAGAACAGAGATGTTCAGAATACATTTCCAAGACACATTTGGGCATGGGTCATCACCAACTACAGAACACCTCCACGTACCTGTGATGGTGAGGCTTCCATCCGGATGTGCTGAATCACTTCTATGCAGTGTTTGAAACAGAAAATGAGATAGCAGCTAGGAAGACCACCCTGCCTCCCAATGATCAGGTGCTCTGTCTGACCATGGCTGATGTTTCATTTCAAATCTGTTCATTTGTATTTGTTTGTGAAGGCTGTCAGGAGGACCTTTCAAATCTGAATGGAATTATGAAATGTTCCATTTTGGATAAAAGCTAGGATCAGGGATTGCCAACAGGTTACATTTTTACCAGAATACTGAAATTCATGCCTTATCCTCTAGTGCCTGCCTATATACCTGTCCCAAGCAATTGGAACTGGCGTGTGTTTCGTCAAGTCTGTTGGCGACCCGCTCCTGTCCAGCTGCTCATTCAGGTTTGAAGTGTGGAAATGCAAGTCAGGCTCCAGGGGCTACAGGCGCCAGCCAGTGCAAATGAATAATGCAGAAATCACAGGGTGCGCCTGGCTGTCCGACAGTCTGGCTGAGGTAGATAGGGCTTGACAGGCCACTGGGCCCATCCTACTCTCACATCCACCATGCCAGATCTCCAACCATTCCACCTCCACATACCATTCTCAGATCAAAGCTGCTTGAATTCTTGTGCTGTTTCTTGGCTGTTTCTTACTTGACGTCTTTTGGTTCCATTTTGGAAACCCCAATTTTGAGTCAAAATTAAGCCTATTTTGGATGGGAGGATAGTCAAAGGCAATCACATAAGAGAAAGTAATAATGAAGATAAGAAATATACATGACTGCATTTTTATAAAGCACTAAGTCTGTCACTCTTCCATTAATTTGCACCTGTAAATGGCAACTGAATGAATAAATAAGGATTTTAAAGGATAAAATCAACCACAGCACTACAGGTGTAGTGAAAGATGTAGTGAAAATTACATCTTACAGTAATTTTCACTACATATTTCATTGCATAAAATGACCACCTCCAGAGTCAAATCAAAACAGATTGTACTTGACAGGGTGAAATGTAGCACTGGTAATTTTATTTTCACAGTGTATCAAGAGTGCTTATAGAGATACTGTTTTACTGTTTAACTATAAAGACTGCTTAAAAAGTTCCGTAGCTGTATATATGGCTCATTCCACGAAATCGGTACTTTGGTCATTTTAAATAGAAAATCTTTTTTGTTCTCAATTTTTGGGAAGGAAGACATCCTAAAGTGACAATACATTTTATGGTGCCATCTCAGGCTGTTTATTTTGTTTATTTTATGATTCTCTTGAACAATAGCACTCTTGAACATCTCTGCTGCTAAACTACAGTACTGGTCAAATACTGTACTTATCCTCAAGGTAGCTATTGTCATTTGCACTATACATTGTCTTGTCCTGTCTCATTTAGTGATATTGTTGCTATTGCTGTCCCGTTTTACACTTGTGTTCTGTTCTGTTCTGCTCTTGTGTTGCACCATGGTCCTGGAGGAACGTTGTTTCATTTTTACTATGTACTGTGTATATGGTAGAAATGACAATAAAAATCTACTTGACTACTTGACTTACTTGACTTGATATGTTATCTACTTCACGACATGATCTTTGTCAGCCCTGTTATTGACAAAATGGTTACCATATAAAATATTTAGAATTAGAATTGTGTAACAGTTTACATATGTATGAGCAGCAGATTATTTTAGATTATGAACCTATATTTAAACCAGAGATGGGGACTCGAGTCTGTGACTCGGAGTCGAGTCGCACTTAAGCCGCACAAACAGAGACTTGTGACTTGACTTTAGACTTGCCATCAACGACTCGAGACTTGACTCGGACTCGGGTGCTGTGACTCGCGAATCAAAACTCATAAAAAATGTTCATTTCATGGAATTATTTATTTATATCCCACACTCTTTCCACTCAACCGCGCCTCGGTGTCCCATTACTTTTGTCCATGGATAACGGTTTTTGAGGGGTCATTGGAAAGGGGTCACCGAGCCCCATCTAACTGTGAAGTTTCACATTTAGGGAGCGAGATATATTTTTCATATTTAACATTTAGATTTAAGATCCTTTAAGGCAATCCTCTGTGTTGGTACAGCACGCAGTACCACCCCCTGCTAAGCAACAGCCAATTGTAATCACGGGGCGTGGCCAATTAGCATATCTTCTAAACGTTCACTCAAAGACTTAAGACTTGACTTGGACTCGAGCACAAAGACTTGAGACTTGACTTGGACTTAGTAAGAATGACTTGTGAACATCTTTGTTTTAAACATTCAGTTTTATCTTTCAGATGACCAAGAAAATATAAATTGTAAAAGTAGACCACATATAAATTAAGATGTACAAGTATTTTTATGAGAGAGGTATTGAATAAAAGTTAATTGTAATTGTAATACCGAGGTGTCCTGTATATTTTTATCAAATTAATGACAGTAGCAGGACTGGCAATATGAAGTTGCAGGACTGACAAGAGTAACAGGGATGATGACATATGCAGACACATGAAGACACATTCTTTAGCACACTGTACATATTTGTATCTTTAAAAAACATCACTGTATTTATTACTGATGTTATTATACCTATAAGTAACAGTATCTGTTAAATTGCATTAGTATGGAATTTGCATAATGTTATTAGTGAAGCACATTTAATTCTAAGAAATGTAATGTTTAGAGGGATTTGTAGTCGGAATGTTGAATCCCAGACAAAGGGATTCTGAAAAGTTTACTTTACCCTAAAACAAGGATAAAAGTAAATAATAAAAAATCTGAGAACTTCTGCCAAGTGTATATTTGTGTAGCAGTGTAGAGACTAACAGCTGTACAAACATAATATTAGAAAATTAAAACTTTCCTGTCATTGAGGGAGACAGCACCATAGGAAAATGAGATTTAAAACTTAGAATGTCACTATAATACAAATGATGTTTTTAAGAAATGGAGCTCAGCTGTTCATAACAGAACAGAAAATTCTCTCATTTTAATTTGTAAGATCAACCATATATCTTTTTGGATTACCACATGGCAACCAGTGATTGGCAGTGGGGCTGGGATGAAACGGAGCACATCATCATAGAAAAGTAACGATTTCAAGCTAATTTGGCTCTAGTTAGTGCCATGTCTGCAGGGCGGAAGAACATAGCAGCACGCAGCAGGGATCACGTGAATTTCCATTTATTAAACAAAAGCAAGAATCTAACTGAAAAGACACTCTGAGGATCACACAGGCTCCCTGACACATAATAAACCTTCACCCTTAACTACCCATGAACCTAAACTAAACACCCTGAACATAACGTGACACACTGACAGGCCTGCCTTTAACGGCAGCCTCCCTCAGACCTCACAGTTAGCAAATGATGTCATACAGTTTGAAAGGATATTACTTATAGATATGGTACATATCAATATACAAAAAATATTATTTAAATGAATGTTAAAAATTTGTAAGAGTAATGATGCGGAATGATCTCCCCATCCCCAACAATCTCATAAAACAACTAAATTCTACTTTATAGAAGAGAGAATCTTACTTGTGTTTTACATTTTGGAAATCCTCTTCCTATAAATGATGTAACTTCCTGTAAATGATGTCACTGCTGGAATGTGCCTTTATTTTTTTGTGTCAAGGTTGACTTGAAATCAGGGGACACTGATAAAATGATTAAAATGTTATAGAGATGACGTGTTCATGCTGAAAACATGGCTTAACAATGAGAACAATATACAAATGTGAATATTTAATCATTTTTCCAACAATTTACTATTACAAAGAAAAAAACTTTCGTAATGAGGGACAGGCCAAAAACCCCGCTTTATCAACAGAAATGCACATTTAACCATGTACAATAATATTTAATTTGCTTAATTTTGAGGTAGTATTGATTATAGAAGACATACTAATGTTATGTTTTCAAATTATGCATGTATCTGGTATTACAGAGATTTTATGACAGATTGTTTCTCTGGGACACAAAATGTACATATCTGACGAAATGACTCATATAAGCATTTACACATATCTATAAATGACTTGTAAAAAGGTTTGATTGAATTTGATTGTCACAGACTTTTTTTTTACCTAACCTTTGACTGAAATGGTTAAAATTGGTTCCTAAGATGAAATTAAACTGCTGTCCAGTCCTATTGGCTCCTTATGAAGCTGAGAATGCCAAGAGTGTGTAAAACTGTGTCAAGGCACGAGAGGGACGAATGTGAATAATCAAGCACGCAGTGGGGAGAATGTATACTTAAAAACACTGATTAGCTTGTTCCAATGACACCCGTTAAAACATCCCAATTAACACATAGGGAGTGTAGGTAGGGCTTATTATAGTTGATGCTGACTATGATAAAAAGGTGTCAGAACACACAATCCATTACAGCTTGCTGGGTTTATAGGTGCCTTCTACAACACCTCTAAAATTGACCTCTATGGTAAATGCCCCTATTAAGCTCAAGTACCCATTAAGCACACTTGTACCTTTGAACACAATATGTGTAAAGAAAAAAAACCCAAGTAATTTTCCTGCTTGATATCTAAATTAATAAATGTAGTTATTATTAAATATTCCCTGTGTGTTTTAAACCAATCATGCTGCCTATTTTGACAACTTCAGGCCAGTGTTCACTCTGAAAAGCCGCATAAAATCTTTGCCCAGAAGATACCCCTCAGAAAATCAAATTTAACAGATTAATGTTTCTAACACCACCTAGCACAAGTTACTAGGATGTAAGAGATAATTAGTTACTAGGATGTTACAGTTATTTCAAAAGACAGTTTTACAGGCTTTTAGCAAAGGCTATGATATGTGGTTAGCATGCTAGTCATATGAGGTTGTGCACTACACTGATGTAGTAAATCACAAGAGATAATATCTTGTGTTTTACTGTTCAGTACATTATTTATTTCCAGAGTGTTGAAAATTTATGTTTGTAGATTGCAGTATTTTTTAAAGATTTCCTATAATTTTAACATGAGCTTAAAGGGTACTGTAGCTTAAAAAATGGATCAGTGTGACTTCAATGAAGAAAATCTTAAGTATAAACATATATTCAGTAATCATATACTCTCTGCAAGACGTATATGGTTTAATAAATATGATTAAGAACATTTATATAGCTAAATACTGACCCAAAAATTAAATCTACTACAGTAAACCCTAAGTTTTACGCATCGCGGATTCAATCTAAAGCGGATTTTTCTGAGAACCTGCTGCAGTGTTTTAACCCCCCACCCCCCATTTTCAACAGTTATCTCAGTTTATTTAGTATTAGTAAGCTGTGCCCTGTCTAAACATGCGGGTAGAGAGCGTTATTTCCATGTTTCTTTTGTGTATGAGTCTTTGCATGCTGCTAAAACTAACCGCTAATGCTAATGGTTTATTAAGCAATTATGTTTTCTGATTCTGATTATTTATTTACCATTACATTTTCTTTAAGGGTAATGCATTAAACTGAGATTAAAATGAAGTGTTCTGGGAGCATATTTGGGGTCATATATTAAGGGTTTACACTATATAAATAGGCATTTTTTTTTACTAAAACACAATACGTTTTTTCACTATACGTGGGTGCTCTTGGAACGTAACCCCTGGGAAAAGTGGTGGATTACTGTATACTGTATTTTTATTCCAAAATGATTGGTGTCCCCATTAAACTGAGGATGCTCCCTTTAAGCTCACTTACATAGACTGACAATGTGAATAGTTCATAAATAGTCTTAAAACAACCACTGCCAGTTTTCTTTTCAATTAAAGTTTTAAAAAATGAGCAAGATTTACATTGACAAAACCAAGGCTGAATTACAGCTCCTGCCCCAAAATGTAAGAGGCATGTTGTCTTTATCAAGACGGTGATTAACACCTGCTTCTCCCAAAACAGATAAATAATTGTAATTGTGAAGACAATCCTTCTTATGCCTCTCAAAATGATGTTAATGCATATTTATGCTTTTAGGCCTAATGCTGTTTGACTGTTGTGACTCATCAAATACATAATAAAATAACTAAATGATAAAAAAATAAAACATTTAAACATTGTAACATTCAAACAATCTAAGAGACTGCGTATAACTTTCCAGTATGAATGCAGTTTATTTGTGCTTACACTTACAAACTAAAAGTTAAACTTATATACAACACATACAATATGATACTTCATGTTAATGTTTTTTTTTTTAACAAAAGAGAAGGAAGTAAATTTGAACCAAAAGGAAAAATGAAGGTAAAGCACAATTGCTGTCCTTCCCAGTGCTATAGGTTCAAAGTTCAAAAATACACAGTATTTTTGGGATGGAGTTCTACCCTCCTGGGTCCCTGCTGGTGTATATTCACTATGAAATGCCTCCCCTTTTTAGCTTTTTGGAGCAGGAGAAGAGATTACAGTTAAAGTGAACAGACTCTAAACTTCCAGTCTGTTCAAGATTGTTGAAGAAGCATCTCAGGTGGAGATGCTTCTTGTGAAGAATGCCAAGAGCTTATAAACCTGCATCAGGAAAAAATGGAGACCACTTTGAAGAATGTTTAACACTTTTCTGTATTTATGGAGTATTTACGTATGTGGAGTACTGGGACACCAACAGGGACTTTGTGATAATGATAGTGTTCAAAAACGTCAACTTTAATATGGACTTGGTTCCCCTTTACAGCTACAATAGCTTCCATCCTTCTTGGAAGACTTTCCACAAGATTTTGGAGTTTCTGTGGGAATTTGTCTCCATTCATTCTGTAGAGCATTCATGAGGTCAGACACTGATGAAGGTCTGGATCACCATCTCCGTTCCTGTTCATCCTAAAGGTGCTGGATGGGGTTGAGGTCAGGGCTCTGTGTGGACCAGTCAAGTTCTTCCACACTGAAATCCTCCAGCAGGTCTTTATGGAGCTCGCTTTGTGATCTGGGACACAGTCTGTCACGCACACCGGGTCACGTGCAGTCAAAGGGCACCGGAAATGAGCATACATGGTGACCACAGTAGCTTTATGTAGTCTAAAATAACTAAGATCAAGTAACTAGCTACTAGCTATGACCTTTATTATAATAAAAACAATAAAAATTACAACTAAATTCACAATTTTGAGCTTGTGAGCTTATTTGGAACAGGGGTGTTCTTAAAGGGTATTTTACATCTTCAGAGGTCTGGTGGAGACCCTGCCACCATGGATCAGAGCTGTTTTGATTTCATGAAGCAGAGCTTTACAATTTTAGGCGGGTGGTTTTAATACTATGACTGTTCCACTTATATTCACCTCAAACATGCAAGCAGAATGTCTTTAGCCTTTCTTTGTACTACAAATATAATTATTTTAAGCATAATCAAGCATAATCACATATGGAAAAATATTCAGGCGCCAAAAAAGTCTTGAGCTCACAGTTATTTGAACTGTGTAATGTCTCCCCTCCTTCTTCAGGCACTTAAAAGGCAGGCGCACATGCAGACTTCAGTTTCTCAGTTTATTTGAAAGCAAAAGGCACAAGGGCCAGAACAAACTTTAAAAACAAAAGGAGACAGGGAAAACTCTCAACTAAAGTCAGGAGGGTGTTGGACCGACACTCAGGTCCACCACAAATGAACTTAAATACTAACCCCCAAACTTCACCAACCAATAACCAAACGCAAACACTTAACTGGACTAAACACAGCTGTAGCTCATCCAAACGCCGCCACCACTTCATAATAAAAGTTCCAAAACAAAACAAACCAGAAAAACTTAAAAGAGTGTCCTCTAGTGGCCCGCCAACATCACAATACCCAGATTGTGTTTTTGGGGACCTTTTTGTGTTTTTGGGTCTTATTCATCTTCTGCTTTTTCTTACTTGATGAGACTTAATTAAACTGCTATATTCATACATTCATTTCTCCTGCCATATCCTTCCATTCATTTTCCTTTGATGACATATAATGCTCCAGCATCATTAGTAGAGAAGCAGCCCCATACCATGATGCTTCACAGTGGGTGTGGTGTTCTTGGAATCACATCCTGGTTTTGTAGCACGACAAGCTAGTCTACAACACATACATTTGTTTAGGTTTGCTCACTCTAGTGTGATAGTTTTTGCCATATAAATATACAAGCATTATATGCGCATCAGAGAGAAAACAAGGGAAGGATACTGGCCCTTTAACCTCATTTTAAAGGGACCTTTACCTGCTCCTATGAGACCTGTAACAATCTGTTTGTGGATTCAGATCTTAAATCTCATTACTACATAACGTAAACATACATATACGTAATATCTGATGTATATTTGATATATTAAGTCAATATGTATGTATGCACTGTAAACTCCCAAAGTAGATAGCCTGATAAACACTTTAGTTACTGAATAATGGACTTTTGATTCAATAACCGAATAATAAGTCTATAATTAAGGGGTTAAAGCTTTTTTACTGAAATTGTAAAAGAGCACTGTCACCTATTTCTTTGGAATCAGAAAGTAGTCCATTCTGAGTCTATTTTTGAGAACTTCATTTCATTAAGGATACCCCTGTTATCACATTAAAACTCAATAGAGTGACATTTTTGCATTAGCTGTTCTATGGTCTGAAGACACTTATCAGGGAAGCTCAGGTATGTTAATAAGAAAGAGACAGGAGCAGTTTGAGTGTCAGACAGCTGAATTATCACTCCTGACAGGTGTCCTGCTCCTCAAAGATGGATTCTGGAGGCCAATGCTAATACATTTCACGCTTGGGCTGGTTGATATGGGAACAGCGGGAGGAAACTGGGTGGAGGTGAGCCATGGCACATGCACAGTATTATCTAACATAATGAATATGAACATGGGCACATGTACTAGAAGACAAAACTTTAAGTAAACTTTATGAAATACATTTTGTGAGCAGTATGTCATCATATAACCTCTGTATTGCCTTTTTTGCAGATAACATAAAAATAATTATGCATGATACATTAGAATTTAAGAATAAGTCTGAGACATCACAGGAATGGAAAGCTATTTATCTGTAAGTGTTTATTTGTTAAGAACACAACAACAATAAATAAATTCTCACTTAGAAAATGAATAACACTGAAAGTCAATATTCATGTATTATGTATACATAAACCTTCATAACACCTACATAAGCCTTTCATGACAGCTGACATATACGCACATTTTATGATAATTTATTCAAATGAGCACGTAATAAAATCTGCTTTGTCAATGTTAAGGTTATTTCTCCTCATAAAGTGAGGAGAACTGACATTTGTCTAAATAAGCCTCAATGAATGTCTTAAAAAATAAGAAAATATGATCATGGACGCGTGGATGTTGCTGATGCTTTGTGATACATCTGACCATAGATTTTTTTGTGTGTGCATGCCCTTATATCACCTGACATGCTACATTATGTAATAGAACCTTTCAGATGAACATACTGCCTGAAATGCCAATCGAGTTTCTGTGTAAACAACTTTCATAAACAAAGTTAAATAAAAGCCACTGACATTTTAACTGGCACAAAAACTGAAAGTGAAAGAGAAAACCAAGAGGCAAGAACAGTATCTGTGACGTAAGTAGATTATTTGCAGCATGCTGACCAGCTCATGCGTAAAGATAACAGCAAAATGTGATTATATATGTGTACGTATGTGATTATTCATATTATATATGATCAGTGTTGGGCACATACCTTTAAAAAAGTAATTAGTTACATTTACTAGTTACTTCTCACAAAAACTAACTAAGTTAGTAACTGAGTTACATCATTATAAAAGTAACTAATTACCAGGCAAAGTAACTATTGCGTTACTTAAAAAAAAT
>JBBJLR010000087.1:16917858-16935725 GCA_037577145.1 Brachypetersius gabonensis
CTATTCATTTATACCCCGGCCCATTCATTTATAACCCGGCCCATTCATTTATAACCCGGCCCATTCATTTATACCCCGGTCCATTCATTTATAACCCAGCCCATTCATTTATAACCCGGCCCGTTCATTTATACCCCGGCCCATTCATTTATACCCCGGCCCATTCATTTGTAACCCGGCCCGTTCATTTATACCCCGGCCCATTCATTTATAACCCGGCCCATTCATTTGTAACCCGGCCCATTCATTTATAACCCGGCTCATTCACTTGCGTTCTTTATAGTGGACATTTTGTTCACCTGAATCTTCCTTAAGTGTCTGGAGATACCCCATCAAGCTCCACAGTATTCTGTAGAGAGTATCCTGGGCTTTCCAGTGATGTGTCATGTGAGGGGTTTGCATGCTGGGAACAAGGACTGCAATGGCAAAACATACATGAGGTGCACCAAATGCAAGATGTTAATCTTTATAACCTAAAAAAAAAACCATCACAGTTAAAATATCCAGAGGATGTTCTATGACTCATAATTCACTGTTGACCTAAAATACACGTTTTGTTGTCCTTGCAAGCAACAAGCAACAGAAGAGCGATGCAGGATTTAATTGTTAAGATCAGTTTGAATATGTTCTTGGGTTAATATCCCTTTTTTCACACAGAAATCGTCCTGTTGTCCTCTGAACGTATGCATATATTCAAAGAAATTTAAATTGTAAAGTGTTTTTAGGCCCAAATAGACAGGAAATCACACACAACAAAATAAATTATAAGACACATTTTTTCTTTGGTTCTCAGGAGGATAAAAGTGTGTCTCGCTGTTTGAGGAGAACTCCGTCTCGCCCACTCGTATGTGCTTCGTATGTGTTTCGCAGCCCGTTCATTGATTGAGATCACAACTGTGATGTCAATAGTGTGCCTCGAATTTTTACATCAGCCTGTGATTCGCTCTCCCTCTGCGCCGCCTGCCGTTGCCATGGCAGCCGAAAGCTTCTGTCTCTGTGTAGATCACCAGGAAGGAGGGATAAGCCCTGGCCAATCAGAGAGATAAAAGATGTGTCCTCCACAACAGAGGACAGCAATATCATATGTGCCAATGTTATTAGAGAATATACTTCATTTCAGTGAGCGTTTCAGCACCGCTGTGCACAAAATCCTCACAATAGCTGGAGAAGCTTTAGCACTTCCTGGGAAAGTCATGGTATTGTAAACACTAGGCTCAGAATTCAGCTATTAATCTTGCTTATTTTTCAGTTAATACTATGAATTGTTTGGCAACTGTCATTAAACGAATACGTGAGTGTAAAGAATCTTTTAGAGGTTTGAAGAGCTTTCACATAACATCAAGGCTCTAGAGCAATCTACACTCCTCAAATAGGACTTTGCACTCTTTAAAAAGGTGCCAAAAAGGGGTCTTTGGAGCACCGGCATAGAAAGCCCTTAAAAAAACAACTTTTGAGTGAATGAGGACTGTGAAAAATGATGTGAAAGCTTTAAGAAGCTTAATGTTTAAGGTTTTTCAATACGTCAAAGAGCAATTCAAGATGAGTGTACTGCATCGCTTTTAGGTGTGCTGGTCATTCAGGGAACTGAATTGCCAACGTTTTCTCTGTAATTCCCACCAGACTACGTATTCAGAGAAAAAAATGTGTTCAGATCCATTTGCACAGAGCTGTAAAAAGGAGTACTTCAAGAAAGTGTCCAAGGGAACCATCAAAAGCCCCTCAGCCTCCTTTGATTAGACTGAGGGCAAACCAATTCTTCAACTCCTCCCCTTTTTTCTCTCTGTACTTCACCCTGTGAGTGCTATGACAATGAGCAGACAGCTGCTGCACAGTGGAAAAGAAGAAGCTACTCGCACAGAGTAGGATATATACATACACACAGTCACAAAAGTCTTTAGATCCCTTGTATGTTGGTAAATTTGTATCTTTCATTTCTTTGCTTCTTTGGAGATGGCAAGGATGGTGCCGTTGAACTTTTGGTGACAATTGATCCTGACAGTGAATGATTCTTAAAAGGAGATGTGTGAGTGTGAAGAACCTTTTTAAAAGAGTGTCCATACAATGAAATGGTTCCAATGCAATTGACGATTTCTCAGAAAACCTCAACCCCAGCCGAAAATCACTGAGGAATCTTGATTTTTTATAACCGAATTTCAGGTGACAACAGATTACTTGAGTCACTGCATAATTGATAATTTTGGCAACCTTGTTAGCTGTGAACGCAGACAAACGTTCTTCACAGCAAGCGGCACTCCCCTGGTAATGTTCACGTAGCTTTGATGTGCTAGGCGAAATTATAAAGGTGGGATAATGGTTCATTTTCCGCATGAAAGGTTTTCAGTAGAGCACTTCAAGCGGCAAGAAGGAATGGAGTGCTCCTTTCACCGGAACAAAAGGTACATCTGAATAAATTCATCCTTCTTTTGTTGGCAGAGGATGGCTCATATATGCCCAAGGGCACGGTTTTTGTAATGACTAATTCCAGAAGGTCTCTAAAAGATGCAGAAGTGCTGTTTGCCTCGTGACATGGAGAGAAGTAGGCAAGGGGTCACAGAGCTTGTTGTTATGATGAGATGTAAATTACTGTTATTGAGAAAAAAGTTTTATTGTGCATATGACAAGTCTTCTCTTTTTTATCAGAAATTTCCAATTTAGGCTTCTGAATAAACCCCAGTGCAAAGATTTACAGATGCTGTTTCACACTAAAAAATCTACTTACAATTGTTTCATCATCACTGTAATATTGCTTTGAAGCCATTTGGTTCTTTAGTTAACACAATAGTCTTGTATAGAGCCACGACAACTCATTCTTTAAATGGTTCATTGTCTCCTTAATAATTTGTCCTTACTTAGACAATCCATTGTTCTGTAGAGTACCAAAGGATTCTTCTGTTGTTAAGTGTCCAAGAACCTTTCTTGGTTTAAGGATTACTCTTTATGAAGAGTATTCCTTAAACTGCTTATTATTTTAATAGTCTCTCATTCTCATTCATCCAGCTCATGGATTGCTGGAGGCTTTTGAAGGGAACTGGAGCTTTCTATTTTGATGTTACTTTTGTCAGCTAGCTGCTTATTGGTATATTCGTGGGACACTACTGAGTACTGTCACAGCTAAAGCGGTTTAAACATTTTCATTCATATAAACTGTTTCTCCTTTCCCATTGATCAAGACGTCAAAGGCAGAGAAAAACTCTTGACAGGTCAGTAGTCCATTACATGGTAGGCACCCACACAAACAGATTGACTCCAATTTACCTGACATACATGTCTTCGGACTGTGGGAAAATCTGGGCGAAGCGTAAACCACTGGAAATCGAATCCAGGACCTCCTTACTGTGTAGCAACTTTGTCTGACAGCAAACTGGCCTGATACACAGCAAAGTATAAACATGTCTAGACCCACACTTGGGAATCTGTTTTCTCAATCGAGTTCCCACTTGAAATGTATACTTTGCACAAGTAAACAGATTTCTTGTCACAGTTTAGGTACTCAGAAGAAGTGAATTTTATAGGAGAGCCTCTGATAAAACTGTGCACCTTTATATAAATGATTTATTCAATATGTTATCTCTGTGTATACAATGGATTTGACATAAACTGTACAGTGCAGATTCTTTTTGCATATATGTACTGTATGTAAAGTTTAGCGGTACATACCAACGTTTGGGTTTTTTTTTTTAAATCACTTGTTTGTATTGATACACATAGCCTACCACATGCAGGTCTCCGTTAGCTTTCCCCCTTTATTACCATGCAACAGGTGAAACATGTAGTTGAACCAAGGATGGAACCCCAGAGAAGAAACATATGGTCAAAAAAAACAAATACAACAGATCCTGCCGTTAATATTGTCAACACATAGAAAAGACAGAGAAAAAAGGTCCTCTCTGAGATAAAAAACATCCAAGATGAACAGCCACGGCAACAAGAAGACATACAAAGAGGACAAAAGGAAATGACGACCGGGGTGGGGGGGGATTGTTACAGGAGGATATATAAACGAAGAACAAAGATTGTACATTTACATAGCAGTCATTTTACAAAAATAAATCCAGTCCTCTATGGAGCCAGTTTACTGGTCAACAGGGCAAAATATACAGAACGAGGGCCCAGCAGAAAAAATGTGTGCACCTTTTAGGACGATCACACACGGAACAACTTTAAAAGGAAAACAAAACACAGACTGAGAGAGCAAACATTTCAGTCGTTTTGGTAAAAGGGTGTAATTGAAATGGTGAAGATCTCAAATTGGTTTCAACACTAAGATTTCCCATTAAGAAAATGGTTTAAAGAGTAACATAAACGTCAGCAGGTGGATTTCTAATGCTGCTGTTTGGCAACTTAAACGGAGATATCATTCTCATATGAAATTAATAGCAATATTAACATGACGGCATCCGCATCTCTATATAGATAACAACTGTAATGAACGACTGTCAACACCTTGAATTCAGCAGAACAGTGGAACAGCATGGTGCCATCCATTTGAAAAAATGGAATACAGTTATGATAATACTATACTTGCGTTTAAAAGAAAAAACGTTCAAGATGGCAGATTACAACATAGAATTAGTAAGCAAGGTGAAGATGCTTTATTATTAAACTGTGAATTGCTTTCAAGGTACTATAAATCTCCAAGTCCTATAAACAGCTTTACTGATGCACAGTGATATTTAAATACCCTTTTTTTCTTGTAGATTAACATGGTATGTACGACCGCTCTAACCTTGTCTGTGGACGAAGGAAAAAAAAGAAAAGAAAAGAACTAAATCAAAGTGAAACATGCTACTATGCTCCTTAAGGAGACCATTGAGGAAGCACCCTATGCTAAACAGTAACTCATCATCCTCTTATATGTGGAATAATAATCAATTTATAGTCTAGGTGGCATCACGCCAACTCGCGTATCCTGACATGCTGCTAATCCTAATGTAAAAAGAAAACCCAGCATCTTAGAAATAAACACAGTTTTTTCTTATCAACCTGTGCACCAACGTTGTGCCTCTTTTTCTAGCTTTTGTCTGGTCGAAACTGCTACTGTTTTCGCTCGTCTCTTTTGCTACAGTGAAAAGGCAAAAAGATTAACGCTACCTTAATTCATCTTTTGAAACGTGGCCATGACCGGCGTGAAAGCGTCAATTTACATTCAGCCATCCTCACCAGGCCTGGCTAAGGACAACCGCGTTTCGTCCAATTACATCGAACGTTTAAACAATCGCGGTCATTGGTCGAGGGCTTCACCCACTACAGTAATCAGAAGGGGCCAAAAAGTGAAAAAAAACACTAGAGGCCAATAACTGTTGACTTCAGATGCCGAAATGAGGTAAGCGGCAATGTAATCTGAGAGTCGGGGAAGTGAGCCGAGACTGGCAGATAAAATCAAGGCCGTCTGTGATATGTATACTGTTCCATTGTGAAGGAACCACGTCCGCCTCGAACGCCTGGCGACAAGATTATATCAATGCCACGTCTCTCGACGGTCCTTAAAAAAGTTTCGACTGAAAACCCATAGCATCTTCGTCGGCTTTCACTGCTGTTCTGCAAGCCATCCTTAAGTGCACTGATAATTAAAAAGGAGCAGCTAACCCAAGCGGTGTTCCTCTGTCTAATACTTCCCTGCTTCACACCATTTTTACCATGTTACCGCATTGTAAACACGTCTAAAGAAGCTCTACTTGACACAGCGGGCAGATTCTTCTCATCTCGCTCAATTTGCGTGTCATGCGAATGCACACACCAGTTGCAGATACGCTCGCTAATGGAAAACTCAGGAAAGGACGTGCGAAAAGAAAACACAAAAGATGGGAAAACGAGAACAAACCAAAACAAAAAACAAAAAAAACCCCAGATGGAAACAAAGACACGTTTGATTTGTGTCATTACAATAATCTACCCGGACAAACGCTGGTGTGCTGTGGTGCTCTAAAGGAACGGAACAGTAACATGAAAGGTCCAACAGAAGAATTGTGGGTAGCTGTCAGCAGGCAAAAAGCTACCAGACGCGGGCAGATGAAAATATGTCATTCTCACAGAGGATTGTCACAGGAAAGAAAGGGAAAATGAAAGAAAAGGGGGCTTTGAAAAGGCATTCCGTATCGCATAGGGCATTCCAATGACAGAGTTTGTTAGCGCTGAGCATTCAGCGCTCCCCCCCTTCTCCTCCTCTCCCTCCTCCTCAGCCTCCTTTCCCATCTCCTCCACGCGCTTGCAGTCTTTCCGAGCAGCACAGCCTTGTCCTCCAGCCACACCCACCCCTTTGGTGCGGTCGTGCCACTGGCTCTAAGTGGGAAGAGTGGTAGAGGAGGGAGTCTTTTTGTTGTTCTTGTTGCTCATGGTTTTGAAGCCACGGGCAGCAGAGTGCAAGTTTCGATTTGATTTTTGTTTGTTTTTTTTGAGAGAGAGAGTTGCGGATGGGCAGACTCCCTCAAAAAGGGGAGGGAAGGTCGGGGGGGTGCAGGGCTATGTCTCCTTGTCAGGCTTACTGACAGGCTTGCCTCCATTCATGACCACCGGCTCTGTGCTTTTACTGGGAGGAACTACAGTCTTGTGGACGGCTTCACCCACATCATGCAACGAGGGCTCGCGGTACATGGCAACTGCAGATCAGAGAACAAACATTTCTCAGGGTTAGAATGTTGACAACACTCCCTTAAAAAGGCGCAACCTTTCACAGGATGATTTATTAAGGCAGTGGTTCTTAAACTGGAGCTCAGGGTCTAGGTGTTCTACATTTTTGGGGAGACCCTAAGAACAAGTTTAAGAATGAATGCCTGAAAGAACAATTCTTGCACGTGTGAAGAGTCTTAAGAGCAGTACATCTAAACTAAGACTCATATAGTGTTTTAACCCTCTGAGGTCGGAGGCCTTTCTGGCAATTTGCTACACCTTTACATTTCATCCCACGAAAAACATCTATGCCAAAGTGATAAATATTGTTATATTCTGGAGAACCTCAGCAACAATAATATGTGAGTAAAGTGAATGTAATAAAATGATTTTTTTCTTAATATTGTGTGAACCTGACAAAAAACTATTTTCAGAGACTATTTTCAAACAAAAAAATAAAAAAACACACCCTACATATGTCTGAACAAGACTTTTGAAGTTTGAACCTTGTAAACATATGTGTTGGCTACAAAAAGGTAAGGACATCATTCAGAAATGTTATGTAGCTTTACTAGAATTTGTGAAAATGTAAGACTATGCACTTTTTCTCTATTATTATTTTTATTATTATTCATTCATATTCATTAGATGGGTGTTTCACACCTGTAACTTCCCCCTCCCCCCGTTAAAGGCTCTCTGTATGCCTGCATATATTGTTAGCAAGACCTGACATAAGTATTTCTGCAGTAATTACTGCTATATAGTAGTATGCTTATCCGTGAAATGTTTTATGAACTGACTGACTTAAAGTAGCATCTTCCTCAAAATTATATAACCTATATGCTTTAACCTGATAAAGAATATTTTGAAGTCTTATGCATATCAATGCATTTTTGGTGCTTTATTTATACATGGAGTATTTTCACAGTGACCTTTAAAAATGTTATATCTTTAAAAAATCTTTAAAATTTTATTCATTGTCAAAAATAATTGCTAGAATGCATAATGTAGTCACTGAGATGTTAACAAAGTCATTCGGAGCGGTTTGATGTGAAATGGTGTAACTTTCTTGGTGGAAGTGCATGTTATTATTTAAGCATAAATATGAAACATAAATACAGTAAACAGTAATCTTATGTATGTGTACGCCTAACCATTTCCTGAACTATCTTTATGGTGGCACAGTATTGCTTATGGGTAGCATTAAATACCAGGTTTGGCTCAATCAATACTTCATTAGATTAAATCAGAAGTGCTACTGATGGAATTTTACATTCCAGTTCATGCAATGACTGGAGAAATCTGGAACCAAACCTGCGTTCTTCTAAACAGCGTACAAAATATCATCTACTTTTTACAACATTTATTTTACAGCATTTATTCTAATGTTAACTTGTGCTTTTGCAAGCAGAAGAGTCTCACTTCTGAGATAAATGGCTTTAAAAATGTTGCCTAGGTGAGACTATCGCATAGAATTGTATACAAGCAGTTCATTTACTGTACAGAACAACCAGCGAACCTTTATAATTTGAAAATAAAATGTTTTCTTTGGAGACTATCCTGCCTTACAATGCCCTAAATGTACATCTACACCTAGAAATACTGTAGCAGGCCAGTATCAAAAAAACATTCATGTTCATTTTTATAAAATAACTCTTTATGAGTAGCTTTGTAAAATGTTCAGGCATCTGTTTGAACGAGCTGGGCAAGTTTCTCTGGAACAACACATGTCACATCACATCTCTCTGAATGGTTTAGTTTACACTGTAAGCACTGAATTATGCAGGTTTTATTTTTTTATTTTCATTTCATTTGGATTTTCTTATTTGTGGCTTGATCTCTAGGCCTGAGCTCGAACATGTGATTACAGTGATGGTGACAATCCATTGATAACTTCCTCCCAGTGGTGTTCACTGCAGATTATACTCTGCAACCTCTTCCCTCAACTTTAACTACTTTTTCCTCATTACTTTTTTTCCAGTTGGGTTTGAACATTAATCACTCGTATGTAACCAGCGGTCCCCGCTAGAGAACAGCCCTCATGAAACAATCATGAGCAACCCAGAGGTGTCACTCTACCTTCTATGGGCTTGGGGAGAAAGTGTGCAGCTGGTTTCGTCTTTTTCACCCTGTTCCCCTTCATGGGCTGGCCTTCTTTATTGAGACCCAGGAACCAGGCTCGACCAGACTCCTGCTGCCGGTACAGCATGGATGAGTAGATGACGTAGTAGTTCTCAAAAACCGATTCTTTGAACTTGCACTCTGCCGTGAAAAGCTCCTGCAAGACAAAGGAGGAGAGATTCAGAAAATGACGTAAGCACCTTCCTGGTAATGGCACCAGACCGATGCTCTGATCTGACATTCCTCGCTTTTCTCACATTTTCTCAAACTTCGCACATGCTTACCAGACGGTGAGCACATACAGTATTGTGGGTAATTGTCTGTATGTGTCAGTATGTGTGTGTGTGTGTGTCATTGTGTGTTTGTGTGTTTGTGTGTGTGTGTGTGTGTTTGTGTGTGTTTGTGTGTGTGTGTGTGTGTGTGTGTGTTTGTGTGTGTGTCATTGTGTGTGTGTGTCATTGTGTGTTTGTGTGTTTGTGTGTGTGTGTGTTTGTGTCATTGTGTGTGTGTGTGTCATTGTGTGTTTGTGTGTTTGTGTGTGTGTGTGTGTGTGTGTGTGTGTCATTGTGTGTGTGTGTGTGTGTGTATGTTGTGTGTGTGTATGTGTTTTTCATGGCTGTTTAATTATTATACAAGAGAGATCCATTCTAGGAATTCTAGTAGGTTTCTGAAGACATGAGCCTCGATTGCCTATGGGATGTTGCCAAGGTAACCCAAGCAAAAATGGCAACGTGCAATTTAGGGAAGTTGCCGGCACATATAATTGCACTTATACATGATTGGAGTGAAAGCCTCAACAGAATGGGAAAGGCTTGACAGCGTGCCTTTTTCGAGGGCTTTAAAGAAATCAATCAGCATGAGTTTCATAACCACAGAAGATGTTGTGAGAGTCCTCTGCTGCAGAAAATTTCTACCAGCCATTACCTTCAAGCTACTAAAATAAAGAGACAACAATTGGGAGAACAAATGAATTATCCATGCGGAAAGAATCCTTTCAGGGGAGCGCGGGGCTCCACGTTCTCTATCCACTGAGAGGCATAGTGGGTACACAATCAATGTCTGCCACTGGCCAGAGGAGCATCTCCTCTCATCCTGACCATACAAAGAGGAGAGAAAAACGTTCTTTGTTTATCTCCGTGACAGAGCAGCTAAATCCCCACACATGGCTTCCGAGAGGGCAGGATGCTCTTGTAAAATTTTGCAGAACTAACAAGACGTTGTGTTCACGTCCTTTGGTGGGAGATTGCATTAAAAACCGAGAAAGCACATTTTGGCCACTCTTATGCAATAGGTACTGGACTGTCTGTGCCATTCAGCGTTCATGAAAAGGTAGTAAAGAAATGAATAAATAAACAAATACAGAAATGAAACCCCTGCGTCTGGCAGTGGTATTTATTCTCCTGAGCCACAGCTTGAACGTTAATTAGCCGAAGCTGTTTCAATTCACATACATCCATAATCAAGAGCAGCCGATGCTTCAGGCTTCTCTCTAAGGAGAGTTGGGGGTGGCGGTCTCTTCCATTGTGTTTGCCATCAGAGCAACTCATAGTTAACCTCTGGCTCCCACGAAAAATGATTTTGCCATCTCTCTCATTCAAAATTCAGCCGAATAACATTTCCATATATTCCCCCAATGGACTTCGATTTTCTGTCGCCGATAGACAGAACGAGGTAAAAAAAAAATGGTCTCAATATTTTGAGACCAAACCAGCGGTAATGGAGAAAATCACTTTTGGGCTGTAAGATTCCCAAGGGACCTCTCCACATGACGGCACAGCGAGTAGGAGTGCTCTAACACTGTACAGCGCCGCAAGTGCTAATAACCCTGGAGAATTGTGGACAAAGTAAACAAATAAAGTAAAATAAACTGGGTAGGTGCAGGGGAAGGGGCCAAACCGAGTCAGTCTAAGCCACGGCATAAATCTTTAAAGACTAAAAGGGTATTCTCTGTGGCTACTCAATTTTTCAGAAGGGGAAGGATGTACTTTTTTTGTGTCTGCCAAAACGATGTTGATGTGGGCAGGCCTTCAAACGGTGGGCCTGTCTCTGGTCTAGACACCTCTAACATGGATGGGAGAGCACAAAACTGTAAGGATATTTACTTTCCGCATTTCGAGTACAGAGAGGCACCTTGGAAACGCGTTAAAGCTAATGGGCTTTCAAAGCTGCTGAGGGGAAAAAAAGTCTTTTCACCCATAGCCATGCTGGCAGGCACATCATTAGAGACTGAAAGCCCTTAACAAAGATCAGAGCTGTGAAACAAGCCAAGGGGAAGCAGAATGATGCTACGAACTAAGGCTAATTGGTCTACACTTCAATTCACTCTGAGAAACTGGAATTCTTACTACCATTATCAGACCCCCCAGAAATTACAGAGCCGGATCAGCCTTGAACTTTAAATCTGTTTTTTGGAGACAATCTTAAATAAACGGTGCCGCCAAAGGCTTCTGTCAAGAGGAATCACTTTTACTTTCTTGAAGAACCAGGGAAATACTTAGAGTGTAAGGAACATTGTAAAGGTGCCTTGCTAATTTTAAAACCTTTCAATTATGTGGAGATTCAAACATGTAGATTTCAGGATTAATTGAACCAGCAACATCGTAAACGTTTCAGATTTCAGTAGAAAGAAATCTATTTTATCATGCTTTGTCAGTCCACTGATATCTCATTGTATTTTGTTATTTGTTATTTATTATCACATCAGGATTTTTTTACAGACAGCACATGATTCCATTTGATTAGTGATTAAGGATGATAGCCTACCTAAGATACTATCAAGTTTGCAGCACAGCTTGAGTGCCAAACTAAATTTTTAATCACTACCATTAAAATGTGATCCAGGGTATTAGAGAGGAAAATGGAACAATTCAAAATTTAAACATATAAACACTAAGACTGGGGGGCTGCAGTGGTGCAGTGGGTAGCACCGTTGCCTCACACCTCCAAGGTTGGGGGTTTGAATCCAGGTCCTGGCGTTGTGTGTGTGTGTGGACTTTGCATGTTCTCCTCATGGTGGTGTGTGTTTCCTCCGGGTTTCTCCCACAGTCCAAAGACATGTGTGTGTCAAAGTTTGTGGTGCTTTCAGCAAGGTCACCTGATTCTGTTAATTACCAGGTTTAGTAGGTGTGTTAGAGCAAGGCAATAAACAGGGAGTAAATGAGATGCCCCACTCATTAACGATTTCTGAACGCCAAAGAAACTCAGTGAGAATATGAAGGTAATAACGTCTGTTAGCTGATGCCCTTTGAAGTTGAAATCAACAGGATGGGCTGTGGCACATGCAGCCTCACATCTGGTTTTGATATCACTTTAACAGAGGTCAATTTAAAGTAAAATGGACTTCAGGTGGCTGAAAGTCATCCAGTTGTAATTCGTTTTTAAACCCATAAACTGGCATATTTAAAAAATGTTTGAATCTGGAAAACCAGGATTACTCTTGGCAACTAGAAATAAAATAAACTGAACTGGAAGGTTACTTTATCAGAAACACCTACCAGGTGCACTTTGAAGTTGTACTGTTACTTATCCACTGGTTATGTCTTCTGGTCTGTGACCTAATTTGTCAGATTATACACCAACATGATTGGGAATCAATTGAGTGAGTAATCAATCAGTGTTTTGACTGGGACTGATTTTATGAGGACAAAGTTGGTGATTTACCCGCTCAAACCCACCTGGTTCAACTAATATGTTGCTTAGTATCTATAGTAAATTATGCCAGGACTATTTACTATTACTATTAAGAAATCACTCCAGGAATTCTACTTATAAGATAAAATATGTTAATAAAACTTGGAATGTTTTTACAAGTTTCAAATAATATGTTTATACTTTCATACTTTAATCTAGAATGGTCAAAATATGAAATACAGTTAGATATCATGTGAGCAAACTGCTATAGATATCATAGACATGCTTTTGAACTATGATAGAAATAATCCCAGTAACTTTTAAGCAACAATTTGTCATTTAAAAACAAAAAAGCTATGAAAGAATGTGGATCCACCTGCTCACCTGGGCGGAGAGAAAACTGAAGAGAAATGAAATAAATAAGAGCCTCGACAGAAGTCAAGTCTTCCTTAGGCAGCGTTTGGAAGTAATTGCAGCAATTTGTCATTCCCTACAGTCAGGCCAACAAAGCACAATAGGGGGACCTGGCGGAAGCAGAGCAGCGAGTTGCCTTGCCAGGCACCATAGGGGCACCAAGAAGTGGAGGGTTATGTTGTGCAGGTCCCCCTCATTAAGGCAAAAGAGAAATCACCCATACACCTGGTGCTCTTCATCCAGTAAATCTGGTCAGTGTATTATATGCTCTACTCAAGGTAAGGTTTTTCAGTCTCTCGGGTCACCCTGCTGTTACATAATAGTCTCTTACGGATGCTTCTTGTTTACTGCCACCTTCGGAAAAGCAGCTGAAGAAGCAACCATGGTATTGCAGAGCACATATTCCTTATTATGGAGACTTTTTTTATAGAAGTCTAGTGCTATTATCACCATTCTGCTATTTATTTGAAAGTTCTCACCTAATTAAATAACGAATTATTTTAATGTAATGGATTACAATAACATTTATATCAATTTGCCTTATGTTTTCACAAGTTTGAGCTTTCACTTCTGACCCTGTTCTTACCGACTCTATTCTTGAAGGTCCTAAATCCTCCTTTGTGTTAACATCATAACTTGGTTTTGATCCACTGGCCATTGTTTTAACTGGGAGAGAATGAACTCCAGTTGTGCTCATTAGAACCCTGATAAGCTCCTGAAAGACCCGAGAAAAGGTCTATTTTTAGTGCTGGTGGCCCTGTGACTTACACTTGACTTTGTCACTCATCCTGGCAAAGAAGCCAGAGGCCTCCCGTCCAGCTCCACCTCCACGATGGGATGGCATTATCAAATCCCTGTCTGAGCATGAATATGATGTTAGAGCTGGAACAATACGGAAATAATGAGGCTCGCGTTCTTCTCTCAAAGCTCCATGGGGGCACTAACGGAGAAGGTGAGGATGAGGCTGTGCTGTTATACATGACTCTGACAACAAAGGTGCAAAACTAAAATCTTGCCAGATAGGATGCAATAAAAGAACCTTTCTTGAAACCTTTCTTGAAACCTTTCTTCAAGCACCTTTTAAAAAAAAATTTAAGAACCCCAAAAGGATGTAAAGACTCTTGGCAGAACTTTAACTTCTTTATAGACATTGTGTGAGGGTTCTTTACATCTTTAAAATGGTTCTTCACACTCACACTCACAAGACACTCTCACATCTTATACACAAGATGGTGCTCTGGGGAACTTAAAAAATGCATGTATAAATGTAACAGCAAATTTGTACACATTCATAAATATTGTAAATTATGTTTCTATTTATTTAAGTTTGCCATTTTCATACGTGCAAATGGGTAAAAATGTGTTGAAAATGTAGTAATTCAAAATTCAAAAATTTCCACTGTACTTTAAACTGTAGTTGGTTTTTTTTAATTGTACTGTTTTCTTTTGGTTTACTGTTTGATTTTTGTTTGTTCAACTGTTTTACACTTACGGGCTTCTAGAGTCAGAATTAGTTAAATGGCTTTGATTTTATCATGATCTCTGTTTTGTTCTTGAAGGAATCGTCTTAACCCCAGTGCCTCTCAGCAAATTAGAGACAATTCTTTAGGAAATTTAATCTTCCAGGCACATCGCTACTTCCCACAGAGATGTGTAATATGCACTACTTCCACTATATTATCAATAGGAGAGTGTCATTTTTTACAACTGAGCAGGTTTGTAATTAACACATAGAGAATCATTTCACACCCCACCATCTGTTGAGGACAACTGGGTGTTGGAGGAGGAGTGTGCTAAAATGTGGTTCTCTCAACAACAAAAACACAACAAAAGAAGCCCTGCTCCATTTGCACTCAGAGAGTGCCATCAGTATAACATGAAAACACATGCCATAGTAACAGGTGCAGAAAAAATCGGAAATGTGTAATGCAGACCTGTCACTAACTTTTTCAAAGCCAAATCAAGCGACGTTCCTTTGAATTACCTTGTTGAGGACGTACTGTCACATCAAAACATCTCTTGTTTCTCATTTAGTATGAGTTTTCTTTTCCTTTTACCAGCCCTTCGCATTGTGTTTCACGACAAAATAACCAATAGAAATGTCCCCAAATTACATTTAAATATATATATATATATATATATTTATGTGACATAAGTTATATTATATTATATCAATGGATAGTTTTTATTTCTAATGAATGGTATCGAGATATGGATTTTTCCTATATCAGTGAGGATATGAGTGATATATTGTATTTATTGTGGTTAAGTGTATATTGTCTCTGATACTTTAAAAGGACAAAAGCATGTTTGTACACCACTGGTCAAAAGTTTTTGAACACCCTGTTTTTCAAGCTGTTTTTTGGAATTCAAACAGTTCAAGTCCAATGAAAAGCATGAAATGGTATAAAGGACAGTGCTGAACTGCGAGAGGTTTAAAAATGGTGAAGTGGGCAATTATTCTGTAGCTCCATGCAGTTCCTCTGGTTTGGGCCTGGTTGGTTGGGTTCATCCTACAGAAAGACAGTGACCCAAAACATTAGTCCAAGCTCTGCCAGAACCGCCTTAGAAAACAGAACAAGATGGAGAGCTGGAGAACATGGAGTGGCCAGAAGTCTCCAGACTGAAACCCCTTAGAGCTGCTTTAGGATGAACTGGACAGAAGAGTGAAAGCAGAGCAGCCTGTAAGAGCCGCACACCTATGAGAACTTCTGCAGCAGAGCTGGAAGAACTTTCTGCAGAATGAACAATGAGACACTGAACCGCTTGAACTTCTATACAACAAAACAGAAAAATGGGAGTGTTCTAAAACTTTTGACTGGTAGTGTGTATATAAAACAATTTTATTTTATTTTGCTTTCAATCATTTTTGCCTGTCCATTAATTTTGACGCGTTTAAACAATGAGGTTATACGACACTAATGAAACTTTCAGGAGAAAAAAATGACAAAATAAAAGTTAATGTAAAAATGTCTTTTCCAGGTCA
Source organism: Brachypetersius gabonensis (assembly GCA_037577145.1). Classification (NCBI taxonomy): domain Eukaryota; kingdom Metazoa; phylum Chordata; class Actinopteri; order Characiformes; family Alestidae; genus Brachypetersius; species Brachypetersius gabonensis. The sequence goes on from JBBJLR010000087.1 coordinate 16,933,616, forward strand.
TTTTGGACTATTTCTATGCATCCTTAAATCTTTATTATTCATGTGATTGATTTTTTGTATCATTGGAAAATCCTAGCTGGTGTGTTTTTAAGACCGGTTTTTAATACCGATGGAACAAAAGCAGCTTCAGGCATTCATTAATTAAATCAGGAGCTGCTGATGTAATTGAATTAATATAAGAAATTTAATTAATCTAACAGCAAGAAATCAAAATTATGTTTTCATAATTATGCTTTTATTGTTGCATTCTTATAATCCAAATATTAATAACACTTTTACTTTCTTTTCCCCTAAGATACTTATGCAGTTTCTGTTGAGACAAAACGTAATATCTCAAAATGTTTTTAACATCATAATAGAAGATGCGTTAAAATTTCACAATATATAAGAAACGGTCCATAAAAAATGAAATTTTTTTAAATTTTACTTGTTTTTTTATTTAAATAAGAAGTAAGAGGTTTTTGTAACGGTAAGCATATACTGGTAAAAATAGTGTGTATATACTAAATGTCTACGTCTATTCAGAACAGAACAAAAATATAGAAAAACAGTTTTGTGTCCTTAACTGACTCCATTTACACCTACATCTATTCAAGGGGATCTTACAGGTCCAAAAACAGACTCTCCCCGTAATGAGAAAAAAAGATGGGCAGTCTCTGGGGGGAAAACATCTTTCTGAAAGAGACAGAGAGCCTGGACATCAGTTTCTCCATAATGTCATTAGATCTCTGTAATAAGCACTTGGTGGGGGGGTCTTGCTGCTACTCCTCCTGGTCCACAAATCATCTGGACTGATTTTTAAATGAGCTTAACTGTGTCTGTGGAAGAAACTCTTCCGCGACAAAGGGTGAGCTCCTCCTTCATGATGGAGGGGTGGTTTTCTCACCACTATCAAAGGGGTTGCCTCGGCATGTGAGAAGGAGTTTCCCTTTCAATTATTCAACAGAAGCTTAACAAGGTCTTGGTGTAAAAAAAAAAAGAAAAATAATCTATGCATCGCCCTCAAAGCAACAACGAACGAGCACTCTGGTCAAAAATAGAGACAGCCTTCCTGCGTGCGAAGGAATGTGGAGAACACATATTTTGGGCAGAAAAAAGGGGTAAACGGTTTGAACTCTGTGGGATGGGTCTGTTCTGTCAGGGCCTGGAATAATTTATATTCTTCTCAGGTCGCCGGCACTCACACGCCGCCATGAAGCTTCCTTGGAGACAGAACGAAAAGGTTTCTGTGCAAACAGAGAAGAATTTAATGGGATTCCACTGCTTTTCTTCCTCAGGACTTTCTCTTATCCACTCCCTTCTTTTGTTGCCTTTTTATCAAGAGAGAAATGAAACAGAAATTCTTAGGAGCGCTGCACGCTCTTATCCCGCAGTAATAGCTTGTGTTTTGAGATAATTCCGCTTGGATTTAATTGGTAAGATAGGAGGGTGTGAAACTGAAACATAATGAGCTCGGTAATGAGGCATACATTGATGTATATCATGAGCTTTTAAGTGAAACAAATTCGAACAACTGGCGGAAGTAACAGCACGACGTACGTTCTTTACAATTAAGGTTTCTAGATGATTCCTGACTTTTCCTGGGTTTCTAGTTCTAAAAATAAAAAAAATAAAGGTTCCAGAGAGAGCTAACTGAGCGGTGCCGCAGAAAAAAAAATATTTCAATAGATAGCTCCACTTTCATTCTTGTAAGAACTCTTAATTCGAAAGTTCTTCACACTTCTAGGGGTTCTTCTATGGCATCACTCAAAGAACTCTTTTTAAAAACCTAAAAAGGGCCACAAACAAGACTATCTGACTAGTAGAACCCTTTTAGGCCCTTTAAAGAACCATTTCATAAAATCTTCATTGCATAACCTTAAATTATAGCTTCACAATAGAGAAGAATCATTTAATCACAGCATATAAATAATTTGTTTTAGTTGTCATTGTTTATATACAATCACTGACTTTATTAAGAACCTATGAATTACCTCTTTTTATGGTTGTATGGAGCCTCTATTGTCTTAAATTACACAAAGGAGTGTGAGAGAGTGTGTGTGTGTGTGTGTGTGTGTGTGTGTGTGTGTGTGTGTATGTGTGTGTGTATGTGTGTGTGTGTGTGTGTGTG
>JBBJLR010000087.1:16974689-16987445 GCA_037577145.1 Brachypetersius gabonensis
GCTACACACAAATGTCTATACTTATATTTTTGTATTATTTGTATTGTGTGCTTTTTTATTGCTACTCTTACTTTTGTCCACTTTCTGCTTTAACAACATAAATTTCCCTAATAAAGGTTTATCTCATCTTATCCTATCATATCTTCGTTCAGAACTTCAAGAGTATCACAGTAGAGTCTGTGCCTACATGCGTACCTCCTTCTGAATGAGTGTCTGAAAGAAAAAAAGAACATATACAGCTATTGCCATGGCACAGTGGTTGGCTGATAAATATTTCAGCAGTTCATTTCTTGGCGTCATGAATAGCTACAAATAGCTAATGCTCTGAGCCAAAGGGGATCCGTCAAAACGCACGCCTTAGCAGTCCAAGCTAGCTGGTTAGTGGCTAATTTTGTTTTTATTCTTTCCCAGGCCAGGGACAAATCATCAGCTATTTGGGGATGAATAAAATCAAGATTAGCTACAATCCTTATGTGTCTGAACAGCCAATGTTAGGAGTCAAAGGGGAGCCATCAAACTCATGGCTGGCAATTCACAGTAGTACAAGAGCTAATCTCGAGTTTATTCTCTTCCAGACGGGAACAAATCTTCAGCGGTATGCACAGATTATCTCCGAATGTGTCATCCATGCTCTCGGGAGAACAAAGGCCCCACTTCACGCATAGCAAGCGTGAGGAAGAAAGAAAGAAAAATAACCATCCATAGAAAATGGTTGTATGAGATATTAGGGAGTGTATTTGGATAGTGACCAAGTTCTATTTTCAGCTTTGACAATTACACAGAGTAGAGAAAAAAAACTGCTAATTAATTCTCCTGCACAGTGCAGGTGACGATACTAACCTGAATGATAATAATAATCCAGTTTCCCCGATGAAAAAGCCATGGTGTCAAGTGCTGCTGCTCTACCAGAGATGAGTTCAGCTGCTGGTAGCTCACTGTTAATCAAGCTTACTGGCAATTATGAAAGGAAAGAGTGGACCTGTCATTTCCAGTGGCCCTCATTATTGTGCCAGGAAAAGTCTATTTATAAAGCAATAGTACTACCAATGGGGGCTATTAGCATTTCCTTATCAATGTACAGTTCCCAAGAAGTGTAGCATCAAGAGTACCTTAACTGGTAAAAAGAGTGTTTAACATGAGGCTCAATCTACCATTTAACACTGATCTTTATGTTAACATGTTTTGGGAAACACAGCCTAGAGTCGCTACTGTTGGTGCAAATTTTCCTGCATTCAAGTTGGGAAAGGATTCTTATTAAATACAAAGGACAAACAAGATCTATATGATCCGTTGGAAGACTGGTAGGTTGCTTGGGGTTCAACGGCAGACTTGTTTGTTTTTTTCCAAATCAGCATTATAAGAGTACAGGTCAAATATCTGCCCCAAGCTTTTAGCAAGGACTCCAAATAATGTAAAAGTTTCAGCATGTGGTCCAGTATCATGTGGTCTCAGTGGGTTCTTTCAGTAAAATAACAACATTAATACGTGTAAATCAATATATATTCTTTATATTAAAACTAAACTCATATCAGTGTAAAATAAACAGCCTTTGCAATACATTTGTCTTTGTTTGAGGATCAATAGTCATCACAAAAAAAGGCAATTTAAAATGTAAATGTTTTTTTTTACTTTTTTAACTTGTTTATTAAAACATTTACTTTTAACTTGTATATACTTGGGCGTATTTATTGGATTATTATTTACTCTTTAACTGGCCAAAACAAAATTGTGCAAAACAAAATTTGCTCATCACAACCAATAAGCAACAATACACAAAAATCAGTGCCCTGTCCCTACAGACAAATTCAATATTGTAACACAACCATACTCACACTTTGTCCACACTTGAACAGGCTAAGTATATCTAAGCATCACCAACTTCAGTTCTGCAAGATGCATGAGTCAGTACACAGATCACACTCCAAACAAGTATCTGCATATTCACTCCAACAACCTGCTTTTAAATACAACACAGTGTACCAGAGCTTCTATGCAGATAAACCTTGCCAAAAACTGAATATTTATATTAACTTGACCACTAATATGGAGAAATACATGTATATAATTTTACTGTTTTCTGACAAAACAGTGGTTGTGGTGTTACACAGTATTTCCTGCTCATATTGTTGAATTTCATCCCTGATAGAAACTGAAATCTGCAGGGCTTTGGTGGTTTGATTGTGTTCACATGGTTACAGGTTCTCTTCCACAGACCATTTATATTTATGGCATATAGCCGATGCTTTTATCCAAATTGACTTCCATTCCCTTACTAAAGGGGACAGTTTCCCTCAGTGGTGTTATGCTCAAGGTAGGATTTAAACCCATAATCTCTTGGTCCAGAGGTAAGTATCCTACTTGCCACCAACACCAATAGGCCAGTACTTGGTTAAATGATAGGTGAGAATAATTTGGTACATACCTGAAATGTGGGTCTATGTGATTATCTGCAATATAAGTAAAATAACGTGGATCCTCATAGTCAGACGTGAACACACCACACAGTGGACTGTGAAATTATTTCTCTGTATTTAACCCATTCACCAAGTGAAGCAGGGGGCTGCCACCAATGAGGGGGGCCCAGGGAGCAGTGTGTGGGGACGGTACCTTGCTCAAGGGAACTTCAGTGATACTGCTGCCCCAAAGTTATACCACCCCTGCTTAAAAATAAGTACCTTTTTATGCCCCTGCTAGTGTGTGGCCACCCAGAAGTTAAATTTAAAAGCTTCGTTGTCATTCTGTCACGCTGAGGTACTTTCAAATGGTTCTGTTTGCTCATCCATGATGTCGATGCTCACAGATCTATATTTTTTCCACATTGCTCAGTCTTTGGAGACACCATGCAAAAATACCCACACACATGTCAGGCTCAGTCTAGCTCACTTGCAAATTAAAAATAAACACATTCTGTTATCAAGCCTTGTTAAAACTGAACCGCACATGGCAAACCATGTAACCTTTTGGCCCTATGAAATCAACACCCAGTGGATTTCCTCTTCTGAGGCAAATCTTTGCGTCCCTCTAAACAATCTGGGAAAAGAGCCCCCCAACGGCTGCTTATGTCTGCACATTCTGCAATTATAAATATATATAATAACCCCCCCCCAGTTCTCCCATAAAGACACTATAAAGTGCATCACACTGTCCCTAAGTGGGGCCTGTTCTAACTAATGACAGCTGGATACCATCAGTTAGCCTGTTAGCCTTCAAACCCCATTTTTCAGACTGCAGAACCCAACTTTAAAAGCTCATAATTCCCACATACTTTGGTTCTTTTTCATGTATTTCTTGCACAATACATGACCAACCACAAAATGTACAACCTACTGTCACAAAGCAACACAGGATGCGATAAAGGATTTTATAAAAGTTTGTGTCTTTGAATTCAGCAATGCCTTGCCGTCCTGGCATTGTAAATTGGGCTGAAAACACATCTAGGTCATAGCAGCAGGCCTTGTGAACTTATTCTCAAAGTGTGAGCTCAAAAGAATCAAATATACAGTAATCCCCCGCTTTTCTCGGGGGTTGCGTTTTACGAGCACCCGCGTATATTGAAAAACCGCATTGTTGTGTTTTTGTGCCTAAAAAATGCCTAAAAATGCCTATTTTTATCATGTAAACCCGAAATATGCCCCCAAATATGCTCCCAGAACACTTGATTACCCATAAAGAAAATGTAAAGGTAAATAAATAATCAAAATAAGAAAACTTTATTGCTTAAAAACCGTTAGCATTAGCAGCATGCAAAGACTCATACACAAAGGAACCATAGTGTATATGGTCAAATGTTTGCAAGTGTTTATTATCCCATCATGCCAAGATTTGTATAATCTGTCGCAATTTCCAAACTAATATTTACCTTATAACCTTGATTTATGAAATAAAATAAAACTGACAAAACATGGAGACACCCGATTTCAATCGAGCCCTCCCAAAAGGTTAGATCAGGGTTCAGAGGAATCACACTCACTGTCTGCTTGTCAATTATCCTTATGCGTGTTGTGTGTGTGTGTGTGTGTGTGTGTGTGTGTGTGTGTGTGTGTCATATGAAAATAACACCACTTGTTTCTAATAAGGAAAGAGATGAAAATCCTCAGATGTGTGTATTTTCATTATGTTGTTTATAAGTGATTATGTCACATCTCTCCACAGTTTAAACCTCATTATTACTATCACTCATAAATACCCCCCTCCCCTCACTACTCTCATTCTCCCATCATTCAGCCCGCTATATAAATCACTGTGGCCGCCGGGACATTTCTACTGCCGATGCTGTCCACTGCACCTCTATCCTTCATCCTTCCACCCTTCCCCAAACGGATGGGAGCCCATCAATAACTCTACGCTGTCCATTCATCTCCTGGAGCTTCATGATGTGCAGTCATTCATAAAAGGTTTCTGATACAATAAATGGCACAGAATGGGTGTCAAGAGCTCAAGAGCTCAGCACTGACATTCAGAAAGTACATGATAGAGAGAGAGAGAGAGAGAGAGAGAGAGAGAGAGAGAGGGAGGGCGAGAGAGGGAGAGAGAGAGGGCGAGAGAGACTCCCAAATGGTTGGGTTTTAATTAGGCTACAAAAGGCCAGTCTGGTGCTCCCATCATTACCTTGGGCTCGCATGGGGCTGTAAATTTGAGTCCCCCTGGACACACAGTCGGAGGAATGAGAAGAAGAGTGAGGTAAGTAAAATGAGTACGATGATAGAGCGAGAAGCTAGATCTGACTCCATAAAGTAGAACTCCCTCAGGGTGACCAACTCGACAGAACCGCAAAAATGCACGCATGTGTGAACAACACCATCAAAAACCACAGATTTAACACTTAGCAGTCACTAACAGCATAGTAATGCAAATTAGTTTCGAGTGTACCTGAAACAAGTGGAGGAAATCTGCCTGAAGTGCAAACTCAAACCATTCAATCGATGCCATATTGGTGTTCGTAGGTAGATGAAGAGAAATTGTATTTGAATTTCAAATAAACATGCCAAATGTCTTTTAAACAAAACTTTTAATAAAAAGTTCTTCGGAAAACTAGTTTCATAACTGACGTGTGAATGTGACGAACATTCAGTGTCTAAAGAACCTCCATGTGACCTAAAGTTTCTTGGAAGAACCATTAAAAGGAAAGCTTTTCATTATTTAATGGTTCTTAGATACATCATCACTCATAAATCTCTTCAAAATGCTTCTTCATCAAATGAGCTTCTTTAGGGAAGCAAATGGCTTTTCAAAGGCATTGCTCAATTAACTCAATTAACAGTTTTGTTGTCAGAGTAAATTAAGTGTAAATGTAATTAATAGTGGAACTATGTAGCCATTATGTAATTATATACACTACTTGCATATGGATGGTACACAGAATGTAAGCAATAATTGAGAGAGAATGGTCGACCCTTTGAGAATTAGGCCATCGATCATCAACATATGTTCTACAAACTGAATACTAAATCATGTGCGCTACATTGGAGGAAAAGTGAACAAAGCTAGATTTGAAGAGAGAATGGGATCCACACTTCAGCTGAAGCACAAATTGCTTGCAAGTTGTGAACACTACAGTAAAGGCAATAGAAAACTGCTGACCTTTTGAGAACTAAACTAACAGATGTGAGCATAAAGCACTTAGCATGACACCTGTCAACATTTTATTCTCACAGCAGCACAGAATACACAGTGAAACTTTATCAAATCTTATCAATATTAAAAGTTTGGCCCCCTCAGGATTACCACCTCAACTGAACTGCGATAGGAAACACCTCCGATTCCTGCAAATGACATACAGTGTCAGCCTGTAAACACAAACGCATTATTTCATAGCTCTGGCACATTCTACAGTACATATTTAGGTGCACAGCTTCACTGCTACCCATAGTGCATCACAGTATTATTGTGTACGAAGTGTAAATTAAAGCCACATAAGTGAAAAACGGAATTTCATCATATTTTTTTCAAATAAGAGATTGGTGGTAACACTGTACACTGAACCCTGTTATCATTTGCTTCTCAGTACATGTAGTCCATATAAGTAAACTAAACTATTGTTTCGGAAACCAATGAATTTAAATATATCTGTCCATTCAGCCTACAGCAGTTTAGTTTTACAGGGAAGCTATAAGGAGTGTTTCAGTCAGGACTGCTTTTTGAATGAGGCACCATGCAGGACAGCCAATCCCAATAGACCATTTACACATATCAGTACAGCGACACAGTATTATAGGCAACGGTGCGTTCTCTTTATCCTAATGGATAAAAAATACTATGTTTATGATACATAAAGGACATTATAAAGGACATCAGGGGGTAAATTAACTGTAGGATATGGGATCCTTTAAAAAAATAACAATTAGAGGGTTATGGTGGCATGGCAAGGATGTTGGCTCAGGTTGAGTACAAAAAGAAGAGAAGAAAAACTGAATGCTCTACAATATTGTATTCGGCTGAATGTGAATTTTGAGGATGTTCTGTACACATTTGATGACAAAAATCCAGAGAGCTCAACTGTGAGTAATGAGAAAAGCAAAGCCTACTAATGTCTTAAACAAACAGTGGAGAAATGTCGGTCTTTGAGATCCAGCCCAACAGACACTGACATGAAGCTCACATAAAAGTGTGATTAATATAGAAGCACACCTTTCAGGCTGAACCTGTAGTCACACTGCTTCAACCTGACTAGCCATGAGGTAATCGAATCATTTTCTTGTTCTCTCTCTCTCTCTCTCTCTCTCTCTCTCTCTCTCGCCCCCCTCCTTCTCGCGCTCCATCGCTAATACAGTTCTCTCTGGCCTGGTGCCAGGGATGCAGCCTGACTGTCGATGCTTATTCTATTACTGGTCTGCTGAGGCAGGATGCTGGCCGGCCTGTGGCCAACAGACATTGATCTGCACATCTGAACATCGTCCAGAGCTCTGCCCACTCACTCCAGCATTCAACATCGCACACAGTTTGAAAGTGGTGCATGAGTGAGTGTGTTTTGTCCATATTTGCATTTAAGGGTCACAAACATTACACAATAAGGCCTATATGTTCTTATGATGGGTTTGCTTGTGATTTTTTCCCATTTGCCAGGATAAGAGACAGCCTCAGGTCACATAGAGGTCCTTCGAATCTGGCAACAGGTATTTGGCTCCTAAATGCCCGGCTTGCGTCTGTCGCATAAGATCAAGTTTTCCTGAGCACTTAGTTTTGGGGCCAGTGGAGGCGACTCTTGGGACCAGTGGGGTTTGCTGTCAAAGGGAAAAGAGATACACTCAAATGACCGGACTTACGGATAGACAGACAGATAGACTGGAGGATAACTAAAAGAGACAAAATAATACAAATAATAAAAACAAATAAAAGACAAAGTACAACCTTGGTTAGACATCTCTTGGTTCTGACTATGTTAAGGTATCTACTGTTTACAAATGAATGTACACAAAATATTAACATACAGTGCCATACTTCTAACCGGAAAAGATGAAGTGACTTTGCTATGAAATGTTTATTTTTTTATAGTAAAAATGATTATTTACTATTCTCTAATTCAGCTACAGGAGGTTGGATTTTGACAGTGATGAGGACATAAAAGCAGTAACTTCACTCCAGTCACAGTGCAATCACTAACATCTTTCATACATTAACATCACAGCACATGTACAGTGTGCATATGGGGGAAACCAACAGGATGGTACTGTCAACTACATAAATGATAACAAAGTACCGTATTTACAGAACAAAAGAAATTCTTTATTTTAAATCGTCACCTGACTGGACCCTTTGGAAATTGTATTTCCATCTAAACATAAAAAAACACTGTTAACTAAATCCACATCATAAATACAAGGCCAGGATATCATGGTACTTTGGTATACCGTGCAACACTAGTTTTTACTGAACATGATGTGTTCCACAGTATTGTTGGCATAAACTCCTCCTCTTTCTCGTCATCCACACTAATACTGCACTGAGCTCTGAGCTTCTTAAAGCCAGATACAGCTTCAGCCAATCACACTTTAGCAAGAAACAGCACAGCCAATCCTATAACAATACTGGGTTAGGAAGGCGGGACTCGCAAAAAAGAAACAGAACTGTTAACAGTCTGTGTTTCAAACACTGATAGAAGTCAAAGGTTTTATTTGAATGTTTTGTTTAAAATTATAGTAAGTAACAATTCAGTTGTCACTGGTGTGTTCTCTACCTTCCCTCCCCGATTATACACCCTTGGCTAGGGGCATATAAAGCCCCCCAGTGCCGGACTGTGGAGCATGTGGAACCGAGTTAGTGAGCTGCAGTACTGAAGATCCAGAACAGTTCATTCAACATCAGTACCTCACCTCACTAATGCTCTCATTTCTGAATGCAATCAAATGCAAACAGCCATGTTCCAACATCTACTGTAAAGCTTTCTCATAAGAGTCTGTTACTGCAGCAAAGTGGAGTCAAGCTTTCCATTAATTGCCTTGATTTCAGAAACAGTGCTGAATGAGCAGGTCTACAAAGTTTTGAACATGCAGTGCATAACTGAAGAGCGATGTGCGTTGATTGGTAAAGACGATAAATACGCTTTTAAAAATTAGCAAATCAAATTAATTTTACGGGACAAATATGATATTTTCTATTTGATTTTTCACATGTATTTTCCCATTTTCTAAACACATTTTTAGTTTACATTTTCATTTTACTTTATTTTACCTCTTTCCCCTTTTGCTTTGCATCCTGAGGCCACACTGTCTAACAGCACCATACTCAAAAATGGACCAATTTTAAGTACGCATGGTTGTTTTAACAATGAATTATTATATATAATATTTTCCTGAGTAAAAAAAACAGATTTAGTGCACACAGCATGTGATTTCCATTCATTTGTAACGGATAGATCAAAATCCCTCATTGTACACAGGAGCTAATATAGAATATCCCTCATCACATTTTGACAAAAAGAACACCATTTCTTTCGTTTCAAAGCGAGGAAGATAGGGCCTGTTTTCATTATCTTTTGTCAGCAGTGCAGGACTATACCAGTACTTCATCTCGGACTAGCTGTAGCTACCTGAGGGACGCGCGCGCTATTTTCAGCATCAGCGACCTTCACTTGTGTGTGTCCAATGTCCTCAAGACATGTTACACTAACTGTAAATAGCAAAGAAGCGTCCCATGTGGCTCTGGACCATTCCACCTTCCGCCGTACCCAGCGGTCGCTGTGTGGTTCTTAACACACTTAAATCGCTGCTACAAATCGCTTCATGTGCGATTTGGAGGAAAAATGAATGCGGAATACGAGTATCAGAGCCCTGTGTGAAGCCTTTGTTAAATGCTCACTGTACCCATCTGAGAAGCAGCAATTATGCTGAGAATCCCTGTACTGTGTGGCTCTTCACAGTGCACACTTGACATAGCCTAGATAGCCCTCCATCAGGCGTACCTCAGCTGGGAAAGACAGTTTATTGCGCTGTCACCTCACTTTACCTCTTGAATAACCGGCGATAAGAGCAAAAAAAAAAAAACCTTATCCTTTTAGACTCATGTGCTTAAATCATAAAATCTCACGGCATGAGCCGGTCGAATCCCCGATTTGTTATGACGTAAGGCATCAATCGGCACCCTGGAACGACCAGCGACAGGGACAAAAAGGTTGCCCCCCTCACAATCCGATACAATCCAATGCAATCAGATATTCTGACTGATTGTGTAGATGGAAAAAATGGCACCAAATACGGGAGGGATGGGTACGATCAAGTCTGCGGGGAAAAAAAGCTTATGTGAGGATTACGCATAATGCAAAACTGACAGAATACCGTGGGCTTGAGTGAGCAAACCAGGTGCTGTTAGAGGATTAGGGCACAACAAATAAACACACACACATGCTCTCGCGCAGCTACACAGTGGTGCTACACTTCAAGCAACTGCCTATGCGCGCTCTCAGTAGAACTGCACCACATAAAAATCAGCATTTCATCGCTAAATTTCTTAACACGCGCTAATTTAACAAAGCCAGCAGCTTCAAATCCCATTGGATTCTTTCTGAATAGGATTTTGGTGCGAGTGGATTACACAGACATGTGTGCTTTTGAGGAGGATTTTGAGATCTACCACAAAATCACCTTTTATATATAAAAACCTCTGACTCTGCTGACTCACCACTGCAGACGGGACCAAATCTAAAGATGATTAACCATGAAGAGACTTATAATAAAACGAATGCGATTACTTGTGACGAACCTTTTTATCAGTTCAAACGCCATGAAATGTTCACACAATGTACCTTTTTTACATTTTATAACAAATAAAATAGAAAAAAGTTGTTGAGAAGAGTTATCTCTGTTAAAAGGCCCACAGATCTAAGCGTCTTGGAAAACTTTAAATTAAGATGTAAGTTACAGCACAGAGAGAAGTCAGGAACTAAACTGTACTGTGTTCTCCTGTTCTGTGCTATTCTACCTAATAAATTAATAACTTCACTGCATTTATGTTTAGATTCATAACTAAACATAACTTTAGATTCATTACTAACAAAAGCACACAGTTAAAAAATAAGATCTGATGAAACCTTTTTTTCCGACACCTGCTGTTCGCCCGAAAACCCAAGACGTTCTCCATGTGGCAGAGAGCGGAGTGAGACAAAGACGTTACATCAGCTCCTTTATCTCTCGACACCGTCTCAGCAGCCACAAATTTAGAACTTCTTAGAAAGGGGAGGAAGATTCATGCTCCTTTGTCGCCCGTCGTTACAAAGGGGTCAAAGTTTTATGTGTGCCTTTTGTGTGCAAAAAAAATCATATGCCTTAAAATGAATGAACTAACTTCTAATATCAGATTAACATAAAAATAATTTATGCTCTACATTCTGTGCACGTATACAGTTTGCACAGAAAGTCATTTTAATATATAAATATGCAAATTTAGTTGCAAAATATACAGCCCATTTCGAATTCACTGTTTTCATAATCCCATTAAAAAAGCCAATGCATATTAATGTATCTGCCTATTAAGCCCACAGCCATTTAGCTCCGCCCACTCACAAGGAAGCCAATCCAAATAAAGGTCATTTACATATAACAGTCTTAGAAGCCCAGTTTAAGTCTAAGGGATAAACAGAGGCTGGAAATAGTAAAATGTGTTTTTTAAGTAAAAAAAGTCACACAAATAGATGAATGGATGAAGAATGAAGACGATAACAATGGAGGATATGGGCCTTTTAATTTGATTTGTTTCACTATTCTATTAGTTATGGTAGCTCAGCTTATTAAGTTACATGGTGCTGATTCTGAATCAGAGCAAACTGCTGGAGATATTTTTACATCTATTGTCCCCTCTTTGACAGGTAGAGCTATGGATTTCTCGGACACCCTGATTCAAAAACACACGCGCACATATGCGCGCACACACACACACACACACACACACACACACACACACACACACACACACACACACACACACAGGCTCACATCCATGTACACTTCAAACAGGGCCGCTGCAGACGAGAGGCTTGAGTCTGACGTCCAGCTTATCTCTCTCCACAGGGAGGGATGAGGTCAGACTGCTGGCATAAGTAGGTGCATGAGAGCAAGAGGTGGGGAGTGATGAGAAGAACAGGGTCTCAGGTTTGATCAGGAGTTTGTGTGGTAGAACCAGACACTGGCAGGTTCTTTCCAAATGTGGTTGTGACAAAAAACTGCTTAGTTCTTTGGTCAAGAAACACGCACTCAACCATACAACCCTAAGAGGCCAAAATGGTTTAAAGCAACGGCATAGAGGAACTAAAGAACCTTTTAATGGAGTTTCTTAATGGAGTGGTTTCCAGGACCTTTTAAAGAACCGCAATACCATTTTTGGAACCAAAAGTGGTTCTTCTGTGGCATTGCTTCAATTAACTTCTCATGACACCTTCACTTTTTACCCTATAACTGTATCAGTAAAACCTGATTTCAGCAAATATAAATGGTGTTTTCAACAAACATCCTCGCACGGCCGCACTCTGGACCCCCTCCCTCTATCCTGAAAGAATCAAAGATCTTCTGTTGTTTTGGGTTTAAGATCTAAAATAAATGAACATTTGGACTTTTTTGGGTATTTGTGTGTCCTAAAATCCCAGCTGCGGTAATTATTATTACACATTTTTTTTAAATTACAATAACTTTGGTTGTGCGTGTCACAGGAACACCAAACAGCATGACGTCTGACACCTCGAGCAACAACACAAACTGAAAAATTCAGTTGCCATCTGAAGACAATTTGTTGCTCTTCATGCATGGATGCGTGCTCTTCGTGTAATAAGGGTTAAATAGAAAGTTACTAAAAGGAGCTCCTTTCAGATAAAACACTTCTGGTTCCCTATAGAACCTTTCAGTCGATGCTTCTTTAAGATCATCATTGTAAATGGGAAGAGGGAAGAACCTTTTAAGAGTTTAAAGAACTTCCACATACCATAACATAGAGCAGTGGTTCCCAACCTTTTTTCCTTGAAGCCCCACTTGCCTGTGTGCAAGACAAGCCAGGCCTCGCCCCCCCCAACCCCAACTCCTACCCGCATAGACACACAAAAAGAATTAAGTAATAAATTACAAACTTTTATTTGCAAAAAATAAACAGCGATTGTAGGTTTTTGTTCTTATACTCTTACACATTTATATTTCTCAGATATTGGGATTTTATTCATTTAATGTGTACAAATATAATTTTGGTAACCTCAGTGCAGACAAAGAGTGTGTCCAAAATCGCGCACTTGCGCACTTTTAGTGCGCGATTTTAGTGCGTAGTGCGTTCACACTGAAAACCAAG
>JBBJLR010000087.1:17005494-17028323 GCA_037577145.1 Brachypetersius gabonensis
ACACACGCACACACGCACACATACACACACACACACACACACACACACGCACACACACACACCCACACACACACACACACACACACACACACTGATATACCATAAGTTTGTTAATTACCTTATTGTCAGAGTCTCTGCTGTGTTCCTCTTCATAAGAATAGTCGTCCCTGGAGGAGGAAATTTGCTCTGTGATGGTGGTGCTGCCACCGCAGAAGCTGCCGGAGTCGGACGAGTCGATGCTGTGGCTTGGCAGCGGGGTCTTTTTGAAGTATCCTGGGGCGCCGTGCTCCATTTTGCTGATGGAGCTATCCCTCGGGACGTTCCTGCGCGACAGAGCCACTGCCACGATGGCAACCAGCAAGGAGGCACAGCCGACCCCGAGAAGCACAATGACGAAGAGGGATGCGTCAAAGTCAGGCTCATTTGTTTCTTCACTTGCCTCAAGGACCACCACGATTTGCTCCTCCAGTGGCTGCATGTCTGTCACCACAAAGCGGATGGTGGCTGTGCAAGACAGGGGCGTGCGGCCATGGTCACTCACTGCCACTGCGACTTCCAGCACGTCCCCGAACTCAAACGTCAGGCCACGCTTCAAGATCATCTCACCAGAGATTTTGTTAATGGAAAACAGCACCTGCTGATCTTCCTGGACAGTGTAGGACAGTTCAGCGTTCGTCCCGTCATCAGCATCGCGAGCCTTGACCCTCAGGGCAACATAACCAGCTGGTGCATTGTAAGGCAAAGGCACATCTGCTGAGCCATTGATGAGGATGGGATGCGTGAAGACGGGTGCGTTGTCGTTCTCATCCACCACCCTGACCTTGACCAGAGCCGTGCTTGACAGTGGAGGAGAGCCCTCGTCTGTTGCTTGAATGGCCACCTCAATCTGCTTCACATACTCATAGTCAAAGGACCTCACTGCATACAGAGTTCCTGACGCTGGGTCCACGGACAGAATTGAGCTCAGCAGGACTCCTTCGACTTCATTTTCAAGGAGCCTATAGGTCACCTTGCCGTTGGAGCCCTCATCAGGGTCACGAGCTACCAGAGAAGCGATGTAGGACGAAGGCGCTTTGTTCTCCATCACTGAAATCTCGTAAACGGGCTTGCTGAACTGTGGGGGGTTGTCGTTCTCGTCACTGACCCGGATGGTGTACTGCATGAATGTCTTGAAAGGCGGAGAGCCGAGATCTTCAGCCGCCAAGGTGAGGTTGTATTCAGGAATCTTCTCTCTGTCCAAGCCTGACGTTGTGACGATCATGAAAGTGTCACCATATGCCTGCTGCAGTCTGAAGTGCTCGTGTCCATGGAGACTCACGTGTACATAACCATTGGCACCTGAGTCCCTGTCCGTGGTGCTGACTAGCGCCACGAAGCTCTCTATGGCCGCTGCCTCAGTGATGTAGGCCATCTCTTCACTGGGTGACGTCATTGGCTTGACCTTGATTTCCGGCGCATTGTCGTTCACATCCACAACGTCAACGACGACCGAGCAGGTCGACGGGACAGAGTTCGGCCCCAGGTCGTAGGCCCGTATGCGCAGCTCGTAGGATGTTCTCGTCTCAAAGTCAACGGTAGACTTCATGGTCACGGCTCCGGTGAAGGCATCAACGTCAAAAGTGCTTCTGATCTCATCTGAGACATCCTCCCCAAAGTCATAGTGGACTTCTCCATTCACGCCAAGATCAGGGTCGATCGCCTGTACCTGCAGCAGAAGGAAGCCCACGGGTGCGTCCTCGTGAAGCTCCACTTTGAGAGTGTCATGCTCAAACTGGGGGCTGTTGTCGTTGGAGTCCAGAACTGCGATGCGAACCGTCATTGACCCGGACTTGGATGGGCTCCCACCATCGCTTGCGGTGACCTGGAGTGTGTAAGAACCTTCGCGCTCCCTGTCCAGCGGTTTCACCAGCACAAGCTGGGCGACCTTCTGGCCATCTTCTCCGCTCCGTACCTCAATGCCGAAGTGGCCGTTGTGGAGGAGCTGGTAACTTTGGATGTAGTTGCTGCCCACGTCCAGGTCTCCCGCGGCCTCCAGCAGAAAGCGCGAGCCCACGGCCACGTCCTCGGAGATCTCGAGATCCATCTGGTCACGCGGGAAGAGAGGCGCGTGGTCGTTGATGTCCCTCACGTGGATCTCGACGTGGATCAGGTTGAACTTTTCTTTATAGAAAACTACAACGTCCGTGGCGATGACGCAGTGCGGGGCGCGCGCACACAAGGTCTCGCGGTCCACGCGCTCGCCCACCGTCAGGACCCCGTCGCTCGAGCGCAGCCTAATCAGCGACGAGTTGCTCTCCTGCATGAAGCGGAAGCTCGTGCTGGGGTCTTCGGACGGGTCTATGCTCAGATCCATTGAAAGGTTGCCGATGAGGGTCCCGGGTGCGTCCTCCTCATACGTGTAATACTTGGTGGTCGTTCCACTTGCTGCCCAAGAAGCAAAGACCACCACTAGACTGAAACTTACTAACTTCTTTCTGACTTCCATCTCTGTCCCAACTTCTCACCAACAGGTTA
Source organism: Brachypetersius gabonensis (assembly GCA_037577145.1). Taxonomy (NCBI): domain Eukaryota; kingdom Metazoa; phylum Chordata; class Actinopteri; order Characiformes; family Alestidae; genus Brachypetersius; species Brachypetersius gabonensis. The sequence continues at coordinate 17,008,009 of JBBJLR010000087.1, forward strand.
ATAAAGTAAGCAAAACTACTGACAGGCCATCTAAAGCAGAGTAACTTTTTCTCTCTTGCTGATCCTGAGTGGAGAATGTGCCCGGCTTCTGGATTTAAGCCAAGCGATTTATGCTAATTAGCCTCTCACCGACCAATGGGATTCCTCAGGACCACCAAAAGGCTCCACAAACTCTTCTCTTATTTTAGCTCAGACAAAAGTGTGACATTTATTCCTTACAAATTGTCTCCTTATGGAGAACAAAATGGCCAGCTTCGTTTGTTTCAGTAAAATCTCATTTTGTTCAACACAAAGAAGCACAACCTGTGTTTATTTAACTTGGGCCACAAATGCAGTCCACTGGCCGCCAGCACACGCGGCTTCATTTAATTATTTTTTCCATTTATTCATTCATTCATTCATTCATTCATTCGTTATTTCATTCCAGAAACCTGTCAGTAAGTGCATAAATAGATTAAACTGGGACAGCCGAAGAACGGTTTTGGACACTTACTAGTTAAAAAATAACACGCTTAACAAAGATATCTTAAAGTTTCTGAATACAGACTCTTCTGTATGGATTATAGTGGGTCATGATGATTATGGTCAAGTTGATGATGGTGAAATCCATTTACGAGATGAAGGCACCCTTTATATTATGATGTCGCATTAGTCATAAACTCAAACATTCAGTTCACACACAGCAACGCCTCAGTAACTTTGATTTAAATCACCTTTAGAAGGTAATGGTGATAAATGCAGTCCTATACAAAAGCTTGGGCGCCCCTGGTATTTAATATTGAAATTGTAATAATACTTCTAAAAGTTTAAAAAATGAGCAGAAAAACCTTTACCCAAGTGTGTTCTCCGTAGAGGATGTGTACTTATTTTCACTGAGAAAATCAACAAGTCGGTGTAAACTATTTTATGGAACAGCATTCGTTTTAAAACCACAACAATAAAAAAATAATAGTAATTAATAGTAATAATAATAATAGATAGATAGACCAGTTGTATCTATCTATCGATCTATCTATAAATAAACAACAGCCACGCCCACAATTATGATTTCACATTTATTTATATTTGGTACACAAAAAGCAACTTTTATTCATATTTAGCACAAACACAGCAACATCTTTGCTCTCCACTGAACCGACACTGAAACTATCTATGATTCTGGCTCCCTCATTTTTGTTTTCTGGTCTGTCCCGCTGGGATGACTAATTTGGTGCACATTCCGGGACCGGCAAACGGCTGGGTGACAAATCGAAAGCCTGTGCTTTAGCTGGAGGGTTTTGTCACCCTGTGGGCCACGGGGCGAGGCAGGTGTCAGCCTGCCATCTGTCAGACGTGCAAAGCACAAGGTGTTAGGATGTTGCACCCTGTTGTTCGTCACACTTCAGACTGCTAAACCCGGGCCCCACAACAAGATCTAGCAGGAGGGCTGCACTTCTACACTATTAAACCACTGTCACAGCACTGAGCATCTGTTCACTTCTATCATCTAAATATCTGTCTATCTACCTACCTATCTATCTATCTATCTATCTATCTATCTATCTATCTATCTGTCTGTCTGTCTGTCTGTCTGTCTGTCTGTCTATCTATCTATCTATCTATCTATCTACCTATCTATGTGTTCATCCATCCATTCATCCAATTAAACTATTTATCTTCATCAATCCATCCTGCTAGTATACCTGTTTATTGCCATCAGTAAAGTTATATGCTTTTTTAAATACATATTACATTTTGTTTAAAACATTTTTACTTCTTTGCTTCTCTACGTGTTCACTTATTGTGAACGTGTGTGTTTATTTATTAAGCATTGTATACAAATTAATAGCTTGAAAGAATCTTTCGTCATTGTAAAATATGTTAATAAATGGGTCGTTGGTTCGTAATACACCGTTTTATATAATGAACGTAGCTACATACAATTACAAAATAGAAACGAGAGCAATGGAATGGAATTAGCCCTATATCAGCAGGACATCTATAAAAACCTTGGTGGTTTGGAAGAAATAGTCAGAAATCGGCAGGAAAACAAGCGGTATTAATAACCGAGAAGAAACGTAACGCTTTTAGGAGACTGAGTCTAGTGTAAAACTATTGTAATGCGTTGGAAACCGCTATCAGAACTCTGTTTTAGTAGACAACCTGTCAGACACAAGTCTGAGATAATGAAATGAGGGGTGAATGGGTTTACTGAGAGTCGTTCATTATGGTATGTGGTGGGACTATAGCGACTCTAATAGACACAGGGCTCACTGATCAATGGGGGTCTGGCATTAATGTGGTTATTCGGTGCAAACCGGCCCATTCACAGATCCTCCTCAGTCCTTCCCTTTAATTAACCACACAGTCGCTTTAGGCCTCAGGTTAAGTGGACCAAACCCCTCTGACATTCCTCCACTGCTCCTCTCATTGTGTCAATGAGGGTCTCTCCACGGTTCACCGACGGAGGGGCTTCAGACGAACTGAACCGCTTCAGCGTGGCTGCCTGCAACCTGCTCCTCGCTCGGCATACGGTGTCCGAGCAAAACAAGATTAAACAACAAAACAAAAATCCCCCCACAGTCCCTTTTGTCGTCTTTCACAATGTGTAATTCGCATAGGGCAACATGTGCTTAGATCGAGAGTTAGCAAATAAAAGTCCAAATCGCACAGAGGGTTAAAAGTAAACGTAGACTTTAAAATGTTTTCAAATGTTTTTGTTAAAGTCTATATAAGTATTAGCCAAGTATGAAATTAGATTCTGGGTGGATGGTGTCTCTCAAGCACAGCAGTATAAAACAACAACAATTTGTAAAGAAACAATGAACAATATATTAAACAATATAATATACAATAACATACAATCTACAATATGAATATGCAATATAGATTAATAAAGATAAAGATAAAGAGATATGTATGTATTATTTGTACAAATGTGTTTATACTGTATTTATATTCATATACAGCGTATACTGTACATGAAGAATACAATATGATAAATAGTCTAGATCTTGTATACAAAAAATAGAAAGAAATACAGGTTGTATACAGTACCACGAAGTGTACATAAAGTGCAAAGCGCAGCACTGAGGCTGCCATCCACGGTGCCATCTTGGAGGCAAAATTGTAGATATACAAGTACATCTAATATAATTATAATATTTTTTATTTTAAGTAAGTATAAGTATATTATGTATATTCATAAGTAGGATCTTTAAAATGATGCATGTTGCATATGAAGTTAACAGGTTGCCTGTATGCCCCTATTGATGTTGACCCTTGGCTGGTATCCATATGAATATAATGGATCATTTATAAATGAATTGGATATTTGGAAACACTTTGTAATCTAGGTTACAATTTGAATGTATATTTTTAAAAGGTAGTCTAATGGAAGTGAGGTTGTCAGTGTTGCCTACAATTTTATTTTGTAATTAGACTGCCATTTGTTTACATGGAATGGGTTTTATAGGCAATGCCCTTTTGTTGTAGGTCCTCTCATGTTGAAACCTGCTTGGACAGTGCATGTAAACCTGGAATTTTAACATGTGCTCTTATTAGACGACAAACCTCCTGGTTTTAGAGATGCATTTCAAATGCATAGTGTTATTCCAAAATATATCTGAACCACAAATAAATTATTAAACAAAATACAAGTTTCTTTGCTTGGCTAAAGAAACGCCAAATCCAACTGCCAACTGGTGGCATGAAGAAATAGCGTCTACTCCGCTAGTCAGGCCAAAACGTGATGTAAACAGAGCAATTCAATCAAAGCTCTCGAAGTTAATGCTGGTCCTTAATTCCAAATAATTAAGGCAATGGCAGGCCTACTAAGCCACTCATCTGGGTTTGGGGATAATCCCATTGTTAACCATGCCAAGAGCTTTAGCTGCCAGTTTTCTTTCTTAGTGTGGCTTTTCTAGCTTCTGTGACAGCCTGATGCTAGCTAACGCAGGCTAAAGTTGGTAATAAGCAACTCTGTAGTGTTGGAATGCTGGAAATAAACATTGGACGTACACTATTGCCCAGAGTAATGGACGAGGACATGGAGGATCACATGACCTCAGGCTTCCTCATGGCTTCTCACTGAGTCGGGACGCTAAAGGCAGATCACAGGCACGATTAGGCCTCGTCTGGTGCCTTTAAGAGCATTAGCGCCGGTCTCTCAGGATGAGCCATGTGTTGAGGTGTGAGTGTGATCAGACGTGCTATTCGAGGCAGGCTGTGAAAAAGCAGACTGGAAAGTGGCAACTTGACTTCTGCATGTTATAGCAACAAGCTACACCACATATTTAGACATTCCTTCTGAACTCAAAAGTATTAATACACAGTTTGCCTGCTTGTTGGTTCTTGACAGGCTTTCAGAATCAGAAACCTTTATTGATCCCGGAGGAAACTGCTCATGTTATTACTGCACAGACATACAGAGACAAGAACAATATAAAATACAGTCCAGATAAACTCAATACAAACTGTAGAAAAACCTCAAATTGAAATACATTGAACTTATAGTTAAGTAAGTTAAATGTAATTGCACTTAGTAGTGTTCAAAAGTACATAAGTCATATGAGTAGTGATATTTCACATGGTAAGACTACTACAAATAACACATAATGATAATGTTTTAGCACAGATTCAGAAAAAACATCACATGCTGAGACTGTTGCACATAATCAGATTTTGCACATGATGTTTTAGCACCCAATAAGAACTATGGCACATCATAGCATAGTGAGATAATAAAGCACGTAGTGATACACATAATGATAGTAATTTGAACCCGGCAAGAAATAGCAACAAAGTAGCATCAGGCCAGTGCACATTGTCTGGATGAGTGACAGAGCGAGTTGTATAGTCTGGTGGGAAGGAAAGATTTAGTGGAGCACTATATGTGAGTCTGGGGCCAAAGGTGCATTATATGTTCAGACATTGCTTTGAGGATTTGATTGCATTCAGCATTCAGCCACAAGACGTTAGTGAGAAATAATGTTGTGCTATTTGCTCTGGATCCCAATCCCACTCCAAATCATCTCAAAAGTAGATGGAAGTCCATCACTTCCAGGAGACACAGCCCAGTGCGTTCTAACCCTCACTTGGCATTAAGCATGATGAACCTTTTTCTGTGGAAATCATTCAAGCTATGTGTGTGTGGAGTTGAGTGCCTGTGTTGGCAGTGGGGTCAGCATGAGGCACGGCATTCAGTAATTAGAAGAGATCTCTGCATACTTTTGAACAGATAGTGACTGATAAGACTAAAATTTAAACATATTTTCGATGATTTCATTATCAACCAGGCAGCACTGTGTTGAGAACTATGGTATTTTTACCTCTTAAATGGCTTTTTACCCCTTTTAAAACCTCCAGTTCTATTACAGTTAGTAGATTATTGCCGAGTAATTACTTGGGAAACCAGCTCAGGTATTCTTAAATGCTTCATAACATGGAAAACCTGATTTTTTTCTCACGTCTTAAATAATAGATAAGCTAAGCTGCTAAATAAACCATTTTGAATTCATGTCACAAAAAACAACACTTGTACATACAGTATACACTTTTTCAGCCTCTAGCTGTTAGCCCTCCCCACTTATGCCATTACTATAAGGGTTTTTTCACCTCAGAAGGCCAGGCAATCATCAAAGAGGCAATTTACATATATTAGTGTTAAACTTCCTGCTTATTTATAAAGAGAAAACATTGTGTAAAAATAGATGTTTAGGGAACATAAGCCCTCACAAATGTCGTAAGTGGACACAAGTTGGAAAAATGTAAACATGTTATGACTTCTATGAATTCAGGTTACAAAAGTGTAAGTTCGGATCCACTTGCATGTCCTGGCTCTCTATGGGCTTAATGCCATTAAGGAAGTGTTTAGGCTTGAGTGAATTTTTGATCGTGTTGAAAACGATTAAGAAGTCATAAAATTTTAAATACATATGACTGATATCTATCATCCCTAAGGCACCAAGCAATGCATAGCACAGCTTAACAGAGGGCCCAGACCACAGTTCAGAACTGGAATAAAGTGGAATTCCCTGCACCATTTTCAAACGGCAGAATTGTTCAAAAGCCCCTTGAGGATTTAATGCTTTATCAAACTCCATCAAATATGTGCCGCAATGCTTCTTCTTGTTCGCACTGCTCTGCATTCAAAAGACAAGTTCGTATCGAATGTTTTTTTTTAAATATTTAAAGGATATAGTTTCCTTAGAACGTTTAGTCTAGAAGTCTGCCTTAATGTCCCTTAGTATTTTCCACCAGGCCTCTCCTAACTTGCCTCTGCTAAACTTTTCACTTATCGTCCTCTGGTGGCTTTTTAAGTAGAGGTGTACATATCACCAAAGGGGTGGTGTGGGGACAGTTGCAGTTTGGAGGTGCCACATAATTTGGGCCATTTGGACTGATCTGAAAAGCCGGATTAGTTTTAGCAGAGGGCTAAAGTGACAAATGGGTGGGTGTGAGTGTGTGTGAGAGAGGAGCAGATGGGAGACTGACATATCAGGGTCACTACAGCCAGGATTCCTGGAGACTTAACACCTTCAGTGCTCACTGAGTGTTGAAGGGGGGTGAGAAAGGGTCTAGGGACAGCGGAAGGGCATAAACACACTTAGTTTGTGGCAAAAAGTTGGATTAAGGTAAAGACACAATATCCTTAAGCATTTTTTACAAAACCATCAACAATTACTGTTGTCATACACTTACCTTTACATCAAGGAGTCACAAAACGTGGCCTGTGGTCCATGAGGGTGTTTTGTTTGGTCTGCCAGAAAATGACTCAGGTCCCACAACATCATCATTATCCAATGAGATTTAAGCACATTTCCCCCGCATTCTTATTGCCCTTTTAAATGTGTGTAAGTATTTTAGCAATACTTTTGGGTAATGTTATAAAATATTTTAAACCATTGAAATTTTCTGATAAGTGGAACACAACCCATCGCTAGTTACCATCTTTATTTATAAATTGTTTTGTGTTTTTGGTTCTACCACAAGAACAGCACTTTGCCACCCCCTCCCCCTAAGAGAAAAAAGTTTAGCACCCTGCATCTGAATTATGCAGAAGTGCCTTTAAGACTTCACGTAGTTTCTTTCGCAGGTTTGTTAAAGAACCATCCCCTGAAAAGAAGAATGGGGTAAAACATTAAATCAAAATCAAATTAGTCCTTGGATCCTGTTCAATCATTTGTTAGCATTTAGTTCTTTTGGTTTTGGCTTTTCCTTTACAGCTCAGCATAAGTTAGCTGGTAGATTATGGTTGAAGTTTCGTGTAAGGATATAACAGCATGCAACATAAAGTTGTAAAAAACCCCAAACAATTACTCCTCTTTTTGCTGTAAACTGTAGAAAATGCCGCTCTGACCAGCAGAGGGCCCCGACTGTACACTTTTAGTATGTATTCAGTAGGAACAACATCCAGCTTTTCAATTATTTTCCGGATCAAAATGAATTTTGCCGTGAGAGGAGTAAGAAGTTGGATGTTGCTTATGGCTTCCAATGTTCTTTGAAACAGGGACAGAAGAAGCAGGTTCAGATTTATACTTTGGATGTTTAAATAGCGTGTCCTTTCTGTTGCTGTGTTGCTAAAATTGCTTACAAGCAGAAATGGTCCCTTTACTCTTTACACTGGAGGTGGTTTCAGTTACCCAGGTTTTCAAAGGTTTTTTACTGCAACTGCATTCGTTCACCTCAGCCCTTCTAACAAACACGTTTACATGACAATGTGATTTTAACATACTGACTTTGCAATGCCCTTTATCTTTAATGTATTTCAGTTTTGACTTCTCTTCATTCAGCATCCTAAACATGTGCATTTCTTTTGACAGCTTTCAAGGTCTTGCTTTTGATTCGTAATAATTTCATACGCAAACCCCAACAGCGCCAGAGATGTCAGTTAGAGAGAGTTTTTACTGTGTCCTTCCTTATAAGTATCTTGAACTAGTAGTGCCTATATCTGAAACATTACATTTCCAGTATGTTCCAAGGTTGCTTTAGTATTCTTTAGTATTAATATTAATCCATATACCTTCCAGTGGAGCAAATTACAATGTTATAAAAAATCATCTGGGAACTATTAAATATTTATCCAAGGTATAAATATGGTTTAGACCAGCCAGAACAAGTGTGGCATATTTAGACATGAATGGTAAAGAATATGGGTGTCAGACAGAAAACCAACCTCTTATTCTAAATATGTACAGGATAGTTTAGTTTAATATATAATGTAAGTATTCTAGCACATTATTCATCACCAGCACATTACTTTGGAAGCAACTGGAATAAAAATCTCTTTGCATGTGCAAACGTTTGGACACACTTGGTCAAACTGAACATTTTGTTGATTTCCTAAGTTTATCGTCATCTCTATAATCTGGGGAGGATGAAGTAGTTCAAGTTATATTTTGTAGAATGTTTGGGTTCTTGTCTTGTTGTGATATCCAACCTTATTTCTCCTTCAGTTTCTTTTCACTGACTGAGGAACTTTAGCTTGCATATTATTTTGATTTTTAGGAGAATCCTTTCTTTACTCGCTTTTTACAATATTTCCTGTGCTTCTGGCTGCCACACCCTCACAAAGTATAACACACCTATCCTCATGCCTAACAACTGGAAGGTTCTCTTTATTAAAGTCCTTCGCCGTATTCTCCGAACACAGTTTTGGTGATTGTAGCCAGAATTAAATGCTGTATTTCAATGTGTTTGTACAGACATTGACTTTTGTGTTGATGCAGTTAAGAATACCTTCTGATGTTCTTTCCAAGTAGAAGACATTTGTGCAACACTGCTTCATAGTGGACTAGTGCATCACTATTCCTGTGCCTCACATATTCTGGTTGGAGCTTAGCAGAGATGTAGAGGTTTTGCTTGGCATACCTGACTTGCTCAATTTCTATGAGCAAGTCTTATCTTGATCTTTCAGATCTTGTCTTGACTACAGTAGTTCTCCTCAGGTTCTGTTTCATACCAGTGTTTAACATAGACCTAAAGGGTGGGCAAACATTTGCACACACCACATATTATTTTGAAAACATGAAATAGATTTGATATACAATTATTTCTGATCATTCATTGGACTTGATAGTAATGTCATGTCTGACATTGTTCCATGCAGATGTTTTAAACACTTTTCATATAGGACAGTAGTTTTTACGCTGTATACCCTCTCAGAAAATCTTCAAATACCTAGGGGGTAGGATACTTGCCTCTGGACCAAGAGGTCATGGGTTCAAATCCTACCTTCAGGACCACCAATGGGTTACTGAGCAAGACCCTTAACTCCAAGTTGCTCCAGGGAGACTGTCCCCCTGTAGTTAAGGATTAGGAGTGGCTTTGGATAAAAGCGTCTGATAAATGCTGTAAATGTAAATGAACAGCTTTAAAGTACAGTACAGTTCAGTTCCAAACAATTCTCATACAATACAAGCAGCAGTGCTAAAAAACACAGAGTGACTGAGAACGTTAATAATAATAACTTTATTTCATTAAAACACACACACACACACACACACACACACACACACACACACACACACACACACACACACACCCACACACACAAGTGAGAACATTGTCATCTTGCCTTAACAGTTTAGCTTTTCACAGTTTTCGTACACTCACTTAGCGCATTTGTAAACTAGCTGATGTCAAAAGATAAATATTACAGGATTCATTTGAAACCCAATTTAAATGATCTCATGTTTCACGTGTTTTAATAGTTAAACCTTTTAAATTAATTTCATTTTTCATTTCATATTTCTCTGCATACCACTAGAGGGAGCACCACTAACCATAGATTACCACTTACCACATACCATAGTGACTTAGAAAATCAACAAAATAATTTGACTTGACACCCCCAAACCTTCATCTACATTTTGCACTGGGTTTTTCTTCGGCAGATGTAGGTTCCTACCTAGTAAGAAGAGAATATGTACTGTTCAGGGTCTATGTGATGTTTAGCTGAAAACGCTGGTTAGAAAAAGAGAGATTTGTACAACAAAGAGCAATTACTAAAATTAATGCAAGAGGCAGTTTGTAAATATCAAATAGTTGTAACTCTTACATGAAAAATTAATTAGTCTTTTAGGATGCACATGGCAAAAATAAATATCTGTGTAATTGGCTCCCTGTGGATTTGATGTGAGTTAAAACAGACTGTGTGTGTGTGTGTGTGTGTGTGTGTGTGCGCACGTGTCCACACGAATGCACATGCAGCACTTCTGAAGACCCTAACTTAACAAGGAATTGAGAGGGACACCACAATAAATTCAGCGTGTGATCACGGCAAGACTGTTTTTGAAAGCGAGGGGAGATCAAAAGGAACATTAGCATGCCGAAATGAAGCACATACAATTCCATTCCCCCTTCACACAAACACACACACACAGACACACACTCAGAGACACACACCTCATTGCTTAAGCCAAAATCCCCCCAAATCCTTTCCCCTTTGAGGCTGAAAGAAGGAACAGTGTGTGATGACCTTGCTTATTCTTTTGTTCCAGCTGTAATTTTAGAAGGAATGTAAAATTCCTCGACAATAAACACCAGGGGCCGAGTCTAAAAATGACCAGCTACTATGGAGAACACGACAGGCTGCATTAAGTCGTGATGGTAACCAATGTATTCAAGAACAGAATATATATATATATATATCAAATGACATATTTCCTAAGTGAAAATAGGGACTCGTCCTCTATGAGGAAAATACCTTACATGGCATTTTCAGCTGATTTGTGTTTATTTAACATATAGGAAAAATATGTTATGTGATGTTTGCACAAGCTATGTTTTATATGTAAATTCAGCATATGAATAGTTTGCTCTGAAATAGCTGTCCTCTGTGGAGGATGTGTGTTTGCAGGGGGTCCTCGGGCTACGAAAGTGCCATAACTAGTTTGACTGTGCGTGGCGGAAGAATACGCCGTGTTGCGGCTTATAAGTGAGGGAGTTGGCGGCCTCCCAGTATTGGATTGTTAAAAGCTTCAGTGTTTACATTCATTTTTTGTCATTTTTTCTGTTACTACGGTACAGTGAACAAGTACAGTATATTTATGTCCTTTTCCTTCGGCTTAGTTGTGTTTTTATGATTTTACAACTGTGTTTGGATAGATAAGTGACTTAGGCTTGGGTGTGTTTTGATCACTGTCTTAGAACTGGATCTGTGTTGTAACTTGAGGAGCTCCTGTATTTCCACTGAAAAAAACGTGCCATTTTACCAGAGACACCCAAATTATAATACAGCATAATGCATTAGTGTTTCTTTTACTTTTACAAATAATGACAGGTCTATGTGTGTCTCCGCTTGGGTAAATGTCAATGTCGCACTAAAGGCAAAAGACAGTGACCCCTGCAGGACTGAAACAATGGTACACATTTCCCAAATCACACCTTACACTGAAGAAGAGAGGTGTCAGAAGGGTTATTTACAGCAGTGCTGTAGAAAAACCACTTAATCCTGGTCCTGGGGAACCACTGTCCTGCATGTTTTGTTTTCCCAGCTCTACACAACCACTTCAGCTCTTGAAGGGCTTATTAATTACAGTTAAGGTCAGAATGAATTGCCACCCTAAAGAAATTGCACAAAATCCTTAATATTTCATGGAAATGACCATAACAAAATCTGTTAATACTTGCTTTGCTTCCAAAAGAGCAACAACAAAATCTTCACAAAGTCTGAGTAATACATTTTACTGATGTGCTGAGGTTTAACAAGAATGCCATTATTAGCCCTCCTGACATTTAATGGTCAATTGTGTGGCCTTTCTGTCTTACAGCTGACAGCAACCTCTCTCTGTAGCTCTTAACTAGGTTGGCACATGTTTCTTGAGGTATACAAGCCCACTCTTTCATGGCAGATTGTTCCAGCTGATCCAGATTGCATGGTTTTCGAGCACGGACATTGACCTTCAGCACCCGCCACAGATTCTCAATGGGATTCAGTTCTGGGCTCTGTGAGGGCCACTCCAGGACCCTAATTTTGCTGCTCTTCAAAAACTTTATGGCCAACATGGGTGCATGCTTTGGGTTATTATCTTGCTGAAAGCAACCTAAAGTGAGACTTGCTACAGCTCTTTTTTCATGACCCCATGAACACGAACAAGGTCCCCAGTGCCTGAGGCAGCACAACATCCCCACAAAATGACGCACCCTCCACCATGTTTAACAGCGGGAACTGTGTTCCTGGTGCTCTGCAACGATGCATAGTACCGCTGTTCTAGACACGTGAAACGCTTGGAAATGGCAGTGTAGCCTTCACCCTCACAATGAGCATCTACTATCCTCTCTTTAAGGTCCAGACTAATTTCTTTATTTTTTGGCATGATGAAATTGCTTCTTACCAAACGTATCAGAGTAGCCCAAGTGCCACTGGCCATGTTTACCAGAGTTCCTTATGTAAAGGTCATTGCTGATTACTCAGGTGACAGTTAATTGAATGTTCAGATGTGGTTGTGAAGCTAATTGAAAGCTAACAGGTTTGTCTTGAAAGAGGAAAAAAACACTAATAATTTTGTCATTTGTCATTTGTCATTTTTCAGTTTTCTTGTTAAACTTCAGCACATCTGTAAAATGTATTAATCAAACTTTGCGGACATTATGTCTTTGTTCTTTTGGAAGCAATATAAGTATTAACAGTTGTTGTTATCGTCAGTTCCATGAAATATTCAGGATTTTGTGTGATTTTTGCTGTGTTTTCCATTCACCACTTGGCGAAAAGGGCCTCCCAATAAAGCAGGAGCACATTTGTTTACATTTGTCTACATTAAATAAGGGTGATTTTCCTGTACTGTGGTTGAGATCACATATGTGCCTTTCATAATCGACATTGTGACAAACCAAGCTAGCTTGAGGTGGAGTTAGGAAGGCAAAGCTGCAGAAAACTGTCCTTTTGAAGGCCTGTTCTGGCCATATGAATATGCAAATGCCTTCCTCCTACAGCATATGCAGCGGGTCCTCAGCTGTTGTGTTGACCCAATTTCACAGCACATATTGCATTTCATCACCTGAAGGTGGAGGTGATGGAAACCCAGAGTGACAAGCAACCGTGTGTGCATCTTTTCCACCCCCCCCCACACACACCTTCTCACCCTCCCGACATTACTTTAACAGAATGTGTCTTTGATTTTACATGGGAAACATACTTACACTGTATACTATAAACTCACTACCTTCAACAGCACACTAAGAAAATGGGCTGCTCTTGCATGCCATGTATGGATGTTGCATAACAATGTATGTATCTGAGTATGTATGTATGTATGTATGTATGTATGTGTGTATATATATATTGTGCACACCGCTTAAGGATGACCCTTTTATCCAACAGCTTTGGGATGAACTGGAACGGAGATTGCGAGCCAGACCTTCTCCCCCAACATCAGTGCCTGAGCTCATAAATGCTCTCCAGAATGAATGGACACAAATTCTTGGGTCCTAGAAGAGTGGAAGCTGTTGAAGCTGCAAAATAGGACCAACTCCATTTAAAGTCTATGTATTTGAATGCAATATCATAAAAGTCCCCGTTGATATAAAAAATATGTATATATAGTGAGAGATTTAAAAAAGTCTTCTTCATTCCAGAAAAGTGTTTGTGTTCATTCCAAAAAAAAAAATTTGTTATGCATAATTGTATGACTGCAATACATATGTTTTGTGTTCATGTAGCCCTAACACACACACACACACACACACACACACACACACACACACACACACACACTGCTTGCATGGTCCCCTTATGCATCATGAATTATCTATAGAATGGAACACTCTGGTAAAGCATGAGCATAAGTTTACCATCTCCAGTACCTTTGGAGCAGTGACCTTGCATTCTCTGGAGTAATCCAGAGCTCCACCCAGCATCTTTAAGATGAGTGCTGCACACTCCCCTGGCATTAATGAAGTTTCATTTCCACCTGCTTGCCCAGATTTTACTTGACGTGTAGTGCATGGTGTCACTATGTGATGCCTGACCAGTACACCAACAGGGACACTGCATTCAAATCCATAGACTTAAATATGGAGCCCCCCTTTGCAGCTATAACAGCTTCCACTCTTCTTGGAAGACTTTCCACAAAAGCTTGCAGAGTATCTGTGGGAATTTGTGCCCATTTATTCTGTAGAATATTTATGAGGTCAGGCTCTGCTGTTGGACGAGAAGGTCTGGCTCACAATCTCCATTCTAGTTCATCCCAAAGGTGTTGGATGGGGTTGAGACCAGGGCTCTGTGTGGGCCAGTCAACTTCTTCCACTCATCCAGCCATGTCTATATGGAGCTTGCTTTGTGCACTGGGACCCAGTCATACAGGAATAGAAAAGGTTCTTCCTCAAACTGTGTCCACAAAGTTGGAAGCATGGCATCATCCATAAAGTCTTGGTCTGCTGAAACATTAAGAACTCACTGAAAGTAAGGGCCCCAGCCCAGCCATGAAACACAGTCCCAATACCTTTGTCCATATATGTATATTCGTAGAGCCGACGTACGGATCCGTCAATCAATGAATGTGTCAGAAAAGGATTCGACTTTTCAGATACAATCTAGGTTTTAGTCACGGGTGTTGCTAGACATAAAGCTCTGCTGGGACACAGCGCCCCCAACCCTCTCTCCCTTTATCCCTCCATCCATCCCTCCATCCATTACTTATATAATTGTTTTCGTAAGCCTGCTTCATATGAAATCAGCTGTAGTTTGTGCTATACCAGCTTCCCTTGCAAACCTCTGCCGAAACAGCTACCTGGTAATGGTAAACTTAATTACCGTAAAATGTTTTATGGCAGACATAGCATACCTGTATATGCAAATAATGTTGCTCCTGTTTGTGGTTCTACGTTGCAACACTTCGGAGTAGAAACACACTTTTGTCGATATTAGCAATCTAAATTAAGGCACTACCAAATTTTGAGTCAAATAATAAACGTAAGCTAAATACTTTCCACTAGTAAAAGTCCTCTAAAGCTTGAATTGAGACGTCAGGACTCATCAGATGAGTCTCCTAAACTGTGCGCGCACCCCTAGAGTGCCGGTAGATGGCAGTAGCGAGCAAGCTATGTCCGGCCTGAAAGACAGCTCTTTGTCTCCGGGTTTCCGATCCACTGCAGTTTCATTTTCAAACAGAAGACTCTCTGAGTTATAACGCTCATCGGATGAGGGGCACATTAATGGCAGATCATTCTTTTTAGATCAGAATAGTTTGTAATGATGAAATAATCTGATCAGAATAATATGTGACGTGAGTGGAGCTCGAGGCTCCTTGCCCTTCTCATTTGAATGCTTTCCCTCTTCCAGCACACCCAGTCAGTAGGGGCTCATTAAAGGGTAATTTAATTTTTCTTTAATTCCTGTATAATTAAATCATGACAACGTAAACGTCTTTCAGAGGGGTTTGATGTGAAAAGCTCTGTCTCAGAGTCAGAATTGTTCACAGCAGTGAGAACCAGATATCTAAGTGATTATGAATTCATTTTTTTTTTTCAAGATTCATTTCGGAGTTGATCATTTTCCCTGCACTGTCCTATTTCACATCAAGCATCTCAGTGGCGTTTGGAAAAATGGTGGAATTTCTTTTTAATGAGCTGATTCTTTCGACTGGATGTGTTGCGAGCAGGAAAAACTCAGATAGGCAGAACAGTGGGACTCTAGGGCCAGAGATAAGAGACTGTTCTATTTTAGCTATGTTCTCCCTGTAAGCTGTTTACTGGCTTTAAAATGGACGAAGTACTGCAAACCTCAACATCCTGTCAGTTATTGTTTCGTGTGTTGTTTGTGGTAATAAATGTAAGAATTTGTCTGTTTCTATCACTCTATGGATACACAATAGGTTTTTTTGAGCTGTCTTTGTGAGCAGTGTGTGGTTGGGTCCATTTGGAGCAAAAGCCTTTACTTGGTCAGTGGTCAGCTGAAAGCTCAGCCCTCCAGTAGTAGGTCAGCATGGTTCAGAACAGACAAGCTCTCCCTCTCCATCATGTTCTTGTCCCTGGGGTGGGCTAACCTCCTGAATCATGTTTCCTTTCCACATAGTGTTGAGAGAGCCTTAAATACACCACAGCCTTAAATATGCACGGCCACAGCATATAATAAACACCCTTGGTTGTATTATTCACACCTCTAGTGCTGCGGCATATAAATAAAATCACATATCTTCTCTAGAAGCCTTCGACATAATGCACATTTAAGCTTTTTTTCTGTGAGTTGTTTCTGTTGGTTGATAAATGCCCCCTCACACAAAAGAGGACCCCGACTCCCATTCTCTTCCTCTTTGTTGTTTTGTTGTCTACATACACTCTTTCATCCCTAATACCTTCTTGCCCCTAAGGGCTCACTGGCCACCGGCTTTGGTCGACAGCTCTGTTTGTCTTCCCTGGCTCACCGCTTCCCTTTTGCTCAGAGGAATGTGGCATAAATCCCCTCCGTGGGCCAGCGGTGGCTATTCCGTCTTGCAAGAGTCCCTGGAGGCTCCCCCTCCTGCCATAACAACGGATGATGCTGCTGCAGCCTCTTTGTAGTACGTCCAAGGAGAGCAGTGGTCCAGGCAGGCTGCAGGCGCGGTGCATGAGGAGCAAAAGGCTTCTTTCATTGTTAACCTGTTCTCCTAGGGGCCCTCGATCATTGGCGAATGTTGGTTGGAGAAACTGATGTTTAGGCAGGCATTGTACTGCTGCTGCGCTGTGCTGGGAAGTGTCCTCACAGCAGGTGTGAAAGTTGCAAAGTGATTCGGATAAAGCAGTCCGTTGAAAGCAGAATGGCAAAGCATAGATTTAGTGAGCCACCAAGCTCATCATTCCAACACCAGAGCTCACGCTATCGCAAGCCGAGCATCCTGGGGCCTGTGGCATTGCAGGACAACCACATTCTGCCGGTGCGGGGGACAGGTACAACTTTTACACATGTGGAACACTGGGGAAAAATCAATCCATCACAAAGCTGTAGCAAAACTGGCTCAGTCAGCTGGAGGTGATGCGGATGGTCTAGATCCACCAGAGAGAGAGACATTGAGAGAAAGAGAGACAGACAGAGAGAGAGTGAGTAAGAGAGACAGAGAGTAAAAGAGATAGAGAGAGAGAGCCTGCGGGTGGTTTCTAACGCCTAGTACTGACTTCTTGAAACGGTGGAAATGGTGATACAGCCTGGCTGGCAGGCTGCATCATGAATGTCATTGAGCATGTGCCAGTGAAGGTGTGGGGTTGACATTTTCTTCACACCATGAGTTCTCACCTTAAAACCACATTGCTGTATAGCACCAGAGCAGCATGTATAGTGCGGTTCAAAAGTCCGAGGCCATGCATTCCAGACTATTGTTAGCATCTGAATATTTGGCAGGTGATTAGTCAAAATCACCCAAACACTAAGTCTGACATCAAATCAGTCAGTATTTAATGTGTCTTTACCTTTTTTGGACCTTCTGACCTGTAACTCTTTTATCCTTCCAATCCTAAACACAGTTACAGTGTCCTCCCAAATCCATTATATTCCCCTTCAAAGAATCACTAACAATCCTACAAACAGCTTCATTCCTTCCCACACACACCTTTCTGTCCCATGTGTATCTAAAATGAATAACAGAAACTCTTCTGAAAAGATTAGATAGAAGATAAGACACATGGTTAAAAAACAGGAGTTTCCAAAAACTAGAGTTAAAAAAAACATGAAAAGAGAAAGTGGGACTCATAACAACCATGCAAGACCTTGCAGATGACTGAAACTGATAAAGCATCAGATAAAGCACTTAAAACGCTCATCTTTGAGAGAGAGAAGAAAATCAAACACTCTTTCTGCTTTAGATCTACAGAAATCTACAGATGTCCATCCTTCCACTGTGAGAAGACAAGTCAATATGGTGGACGTGCGGCTGTTCAAAAAGCCTGTACAACAGCATTGAAACAGGCAAATCTAAGATGTGGTGTAAGGTTGCATAGATTGAAGCATGAAACATGCCACGGGTCAATGTTCTGATGTACTGATGTCATGATTAACCCAGAAAAGCATATTGTTATGCAACTTATCATATCCAATAATCCACCGCTTTTCACAGGGGTTACGTTCCATGAGCACCCACGTATAGTGAAATACCTCGTTGTTGTGTTTTGGTAATAAAATGCCTAAAATGCCTATTTTACAGTGTAAACCCTAAATATGCCCCAAAATATGCTACAACACTTTAATTTTGTGTCTCAAATCACGCACTTACGTGAGTGCACTGAAATGCAGTGCTTAGTGCGCACTGAGCACTTCCCTCTGTAGTGCACACTGCCGTGGGTAAGAAACATTTTGCACTTTTGGATTCTCCAGCCGCCAAAATACCTGCCGGTCATACTGCTGTGTACATCAGTAAAATAACTTTATTAACGTTACTTTTATATTTAACCCAGCTGCCTCCGCTTGAGCTTGCATGGCACCAATGGCCGCCATTATTCATCTCGAAAACCTGTTGAAAGTCCCGCCCCCTCCGCTAAGTGGTCAAAATGGCGCCCATTTAGTGCACATAGTGTCCATTGAGTTTTCCGGGTACTTTCAGTGCACTGAATTTTACCTTAGTTTTCAATGTGAGCGCACTACACCCAAAAATTGTGCACTAAAAGTGCAGACACACTGTGAAATACGAGGAAAAGACACGGAGCAGTCATGCTACATGCTGCAGCAGGCTTCTTTTTCTACTTTTTATGGTGGTTGACAACATTTGAGTGTGTTACCGCCACCGCTGGACTGGTGACGGTAATACAGTTCGATTCTCAGAAAAACCAGCATTAAACTGCATCAGCGAATGCTGATCTGCGTAAAACTAAGGGGTTACTGTATATATATGATATATAGTTATATTACACATTCCTATGGTTGAGTCAACTAATTTCTTTGCCCATAGTAAAGGAGTTTTGCTCAAAACGTTGTGTACAAAAAGGCTGGACGTACAGGCAATATGAAATGACAGTAAAAAGGGCTTTTCTACTGTTGAGAGCTGCCTGATTTGCCTTCTTCAAAGCAATGGGTTGATAAGGTTTAGCTTTAATAAGGCATCAGCTGTCCTTCACATCCATTAGTCAGATAATGATCTTTTCATTCAGGTAGAAAAAAAACATCAGAGACTCTTTTTTTAATGACAAAATCCTTAATTAAATAAGCTTTTAAACCTGATCTGGAATAATGAAGTGCTGTAATGGCTAATCTACAAATTAAATAAATCAGCCTTGGAAAAAAAACAAAAAAACAAAAACCAAAAAACAAACAGGAATTAATAAGGATTAGCCAGGGTAATAATTTAATTGAAAAAATCCTATTGTCACTGTGCTAAAAGGCTCATGATTTTGTCATGGTCTGTCCTGCACTAAATGGGGTCAGGCATAAACATCAAACGCTTAGTGGAAAGCTTTCATGCACATGTTCCAGTCCATAATTAGGGAAAGTAAAAGATTGTTTATTGTGGTTAAAACAACTGGATTATGGTTAGCTAAATGAGCTTTACCCCCCGCCCCCTCCCCGTGTTTATCTTGCTTTGACTTAATTCTGTAAATGGATTGTAGGCAAATTGTGCAGTAGGCTGGAAAAAATGGAACGAGCTTACCTTTGAAATGGTTTTTTTAGGTACATGCGATGACTTCTTCAGTTAAATGGACTGTGCTGGAGTGCTTTCTGAAACTCTCCTGCTTACATCACAGGGGCTGTAATCTCTTTCATGCATTCACCTTCATGAATGATCTTTAATCTGCTATCGCCGAGAACACATGTCCGTTCAACTCCTCTGTGATCTTCGGGCAACTTTTTGAAGCGAGAGCTAATAAAGCGGCCGGGTTTGCATCTCCTCTGAGATTTCGATCAGGGACTGAGGCTTTGGAAGGGGCCCGACACCCTCAGGCTGTGTTAGGCTGAAGATCAGAGGCTCTGTCCTTGGATCCTCTTTCATTCTAAGGGCCGAGATAACCGTTTTCTTGGGAGGTTTTTCTTCCATTTCCAGAACTTGGCAGAGGAGCACTTCACTGTGTTTGAAACTAGCTCAGATCATTCAGAACACAGCCCTTCGCTGTCCTGAATACAAATATGGCAGTGAAGGACCCCCCAGACTGACATGCTGAATAGCCTTTATGCAAATAGCATATAGAACACATCAACCCAGCTTGAGGGTCTTAATGTAACAATATAACAATGAGGCGAAATTGGACTAGATTCCAGTCATTGTGGTGGCGAATATGACAGATTTTGTCATTATGCAGCCTTTAAGGTGTGTGTGTGTGAGGCAGAGAGGTGTTCTCACGAGGCTAGACAAGATGTCATGCTGATGTGTGTGTGTGTGTGTGTGTGTGTGTGTGTGTGTGTGTGTGTGTGTGTGTGTGTGTGTGTGTGTGCGCGGATC
>JBBJLR010000087.1:17035010-17050503 GCA_037577145.1 Brachypetersius gabonensis
GTGTGTGTGTGTGTGTGTGTGTGTGTGTGTGTGTGTGTGTGTGTGTGTGTGTGTGTGTGTGTGTATGTGTGTGTACTCTGGCAGCTGCTGCTTAAAGCCCAGTGCAAGGCTGAAGTTTAGGTTTTAATATTTAAACCTACCTTCTGCTGCGCTGGGTACCTAAAGTCAGCCTCCTGTCAAGACCATACACACACACAGAAGCGCGGCAGGCTGTCAGGAATCACACTGCCTGTGTCAAGGACACACCGTGTGTGTGTATGTTCGGGTTGGGGGGCTGCATGTGAGAATGAAAGAGAAAGAAAGAGACAGAGAGCGGTCTTGTGTCTCTAACAGTGCGTGTGAATGTGAATGCAGGGTGTCAGTAAATGTGTGTGAGTGTGAATGTGTCCGAGCCTATGTTGGAGTCAAGTGAGAGAAAGGGGGATAGGGAGAGACAGAGAGACAGATATAAAGATAGAGAGAGACAGAGGGAGAGAGAAAGAGAGAGAGAGACACTATTATAAATAAAGATGCCACTAAGCCTTTTTGGACTGATACATCTTTTGTTCCCTGAAGAAACATGCTGAAAAAATATGTGTGTGCTTCAAAGCTTTAAAGAACTTTACAAAATGTTAATCTTCTATACCATTCTTTTAAGAAACTTGAAATTGTGTGGAGTTTATATTTGAAAACGGGTCTCCTATGAAGCAGGTCTTCTATGACATCCCTCCAAAGAGTATTGGTAAATTTATTTATTTAATTTTTATTGACATTTGGGGAAGCTGGTGGCCTAGTGGTTAGGGTGTTGTCCCTACAATCAGAAGCTTGTGGGTTCATCACTGAGGTACCCTTGAGAAAGGTACCGTCCCCACACACTGCTCTTCGGGCGCCCCTCGTTGGTGGCAGACCCCTGCTTCACTTGGTGAATGGGTTAAAATCAGAAAGAATTTCACATTGTTGACACTCTGAACACTAATGGCCAGTTACATGCCGTCATTGGTTAGCACTGTCCTGAGTGATGGTACACACCCAGATGAAGTGTGACCAACTGTGATCTCCTGGACCCCTGGACTCCAGAGCACACATAGCTGGTTGCAGCACACGTGACTTTAAGAGGGTCACTTATTTTATGTATTTTTTAATTTAGTCGTTCAAATTTCCACATGCTGAGTAGGTCTATCAAAATCACAAAACACAACCAAGCTACCAGGGTGAACACTACCACTGCATCTATTCAGATGCCACATCACTGGACAACTACAGCTCAACATGCTTGGAGGAGCACACTAATGGCCAATTACATGACGTTAGCTAGGACTCGTCATCATTGGTTGGCACTATGCTGAGTGATGGTACACACCCAGATAAAGTGTGACCAATTGTGATCTCCTGGATTCCTGGGCACACATGGGCGATTGCAGCACACCCAACACAATAGGACTGTACTCAAACCCTGCATAATGCTGACAACTGTGTTATAATCATGTCATGGCAGATACGATCTGCTGTTATTAAGGCAGATTATGTCTTTAAATATAATATAGTCTTGATACCAATACTGGTAATTGTCATAACAGGTGGTATAATGTTTGATTTTAGTTTATGTCTAATGCCAATTTAACATAACGACATCAAACATAGCATCGGTTTTGACAACTGACAGCATAGGACATCTACCCTGACAGGTTTGTAGCTTGGTTATGTAGCAGGGTTCAAGTAAAGTGTTACAGCCAACATTCAGACAGATGTACACCCCTGAGGAGCTGCCGCCCCTATTTTTAAGATGAATAGAAGACGGAAAGAAGGAGAGTGAGAGAGAGAGAGAGAGAGAGAGAGAAGGAGAGAACACAAAAACATTAAATATAGATTCACAGATTTTGACCCCACCAAGTCTCTACTCCACTTGACTGTTTAACATTGTAACATTCGCCCATTACCATGAAATCAGAAACCTTGACCTATCCAAGCTATTCAGTGATCTGGATTCCAGAAGCAAATCCTTTTCTCCCTGCATTCCCATCTGCGTGGAGACATTATGCGTGCGCTTCTTCTGCTGCTTTCATCTCGGCGTAATTGTTATTGACAGAGGCCTTTCAAAATGACACTTGAGTTTACACTGTTGCGAAACTCGGAAAGCATTTGGCCTGGATAAGTCGGCGCTAGACACAAAAATATGTACGAGGACAGATGTGACACTGGAGGTCATCACATAGTGTAAGGAATAAAGGCCCAGAAGCGCAGCACTGATGGAGAGAGGCGGAATTTTTTTGACATTTGAAGAGTGGGAAGGCGAAAGAGCTTCGTGAGAGGCGGCCGGCAGAGGTCAAATACTTCTAAGAAAAGATTCAATAAAAAAAAAAAAAGGATATAGGTTGAGGAAACAAACAAACAAGATCATAGAAGCATGAGAGATAGCTTACGACAGAGCAATGAATAGACATATCGAGCCGTATTTCCATGTGCTAATAAAGAAGGTAGGGTAGAATACGCTCTCTGTGGCTCACACAGTTCAAGTGTAGCGAGACTCACAAGTAAAGAAAAAGAAATAAGTTTAGAGGTTTCTTTGGAACTTCGAGGCCACTCTAAGCTCCCTCTGTTAATAGGCTTACTGTTTGCGCAGGAACACACACTCCATTGCCTAATTGGAAACATTTCTTAGGAAAGCTTACACTGTGTGGATAAAAAGGCATAATTGGTTTGCTAAAGGTCATAATGAGTGCAATGAAGAGTGCTGCTCAGTGGCAAAAACACTCAGCTATGAAAAGTAGCACTCTCCATTACTGGGGTCTCCGGGCCCCAGAGATTTGTCTGATCATCTCTTTGCAGCATGATAGCATGGGGAAAAAGATGCTTCACTTCAATACCTAAACTACTGCTTCACTGTGAGGTCAGCGGGCCTCACAATGAAATGTTGCATCATTCTTTAACAGTGTATCTGTGAACCCAGCGGTTGATTGGTGAAGGAAGATGTGTAGAGCTGTAAAGAATGAAAGTTAGTGAGGATGGGTTAGCATGGCTATGAGCTCTAGTTTGTTCACTGTTTCAATGTTAGTTGTTGTCATGGTCCTTTGAACATACAGCAAGTTTGTAGCAGTAAAAGTATTCAGTCTTTCTAATAGCTAAATATCAAGGAGATTTTTGGATACCAAGGCACCTAGTTTTATTTCAGCATAGTTGCCTTTGTGGGATTTGATTTTACAGCAGGAGGTTTTTACTCCTCCCTTTTAACCCCTCATTGCTCACTAGCAGTTAAACACAGAAACCCAGCATTTCACTACCTGAGAGTCAAAAGTGTCCTAGTTGTTTTGTTCACAGAGGAAAAAATCTTTCATTTGATTATACTGATTAAAAACATGTAGCACCCTAGTAGAATTCTAGTAGCATGTTAGCACTGGGCTAACAGCGCTGCATATTATCATTTTTTGATATTCTAGACTAAATACGGATACCTTGTAAAATACAATTCATGGATGTCATTCAATTTGAACCTTGTAATTGATAAATACTCACATATACTTATTAATTTGTAGAATTTGTATCAGCACTGGTTGGACTATTGTTCATACTCACAGTCAATAACGTATCTAGATCTTACAGAAGGTTTAGAATGACCTTTTCACTCACTACCCCTCTTGAAAATCAAAACATTAATGGTGGATTCAAAGTTATTCTATTGCTTGGTCTGGCACTTTCAGCCTTTCAGAGTTCACATCTACCTAGACACCCCTGACCTCTTTTTCATTGGCCAGACCCTATTGTTTTCATCCAAAAATAATCTTACATTACTACATCCTACATCAGATGAGCTGTGAGGTAAAGCAGAACTGTGTTTTTTGGAGAGATGAAGTTCTGGCATGCGTTGGATTTGTGGCATTTCTAGTCCAGGTCTAACCATCCAACATTAGTACCAGATGTCACTAATGCACTTGTCGTTGCATGCAATCAAATCCTCAGAGCAACGTTCCAACTTCTAGTTTAGTGTAGTTTTCAGTCTACCAGAACTGGATCTTTACTCACAGCCTTATAGTGAAGTAACAGTACTTAAATGAAATAATAACTGAAGCAGAAGTAAAAGCACCTTAGTACAAAACAACATTAATGTAAAAAGTATTGGATCAAGCTACTCTATAAAACTCCAGTGTATCTGCTTAAATCATCCGGCATCTATCAACATAGCAATCAAAGTGTGTCAAGCACTATCCTTCCCTTCTAGGGCCCAAATAAAATGTGACAGCTTGAATAAGAGAGGTGTAAATAGGAGCCCGGAGCTGAAGCAACAGGACAGAATGAAATGAAATCCCCTGAGGAACATAACGTGAATGTCTACAGTGGATCTGAGTAAAACCAAATAAGCTAGAATATTAAAATATTTCATTTCAGTAGATCATCAGATATGGTTAATCTAGTATCTTAAACGGAGCGAAGGTAATTAGCAAGTACACAACTCTGCAACATATATAATACATGACATGACTGTGGATACGCCAAAATTCGGTATAGTATTCTTTCTCTTTGTCTGTCTTTAAAGGGTATTTCTTTAAATAGACATGTCCTGTGAAACAGAATTGAACACCCGGGGTGCCTACAAAGAAACCTTGACCATACCATATTTGGTTAGAGGCTATCCTGGTACAGAGAAGCCCAAGTTGATGGACTGGATCTCAGGTTTCAGAACCATAGGACCACAAACCCAGGAGGTATAATAAGAGGACCACAACAGCCTCATGGGGTGAATCCACCACCTGGTAGGGGTGGTTTGCTTTTCTTGCTGCCTTAATTTGGAAATAAAGGAATTTTCATTTTCTATTGTAAAGTTGTTTTTATTGGATTTTTCTAAAAGCTTAGGTTTTCGCCACACCGCATACAGTGTGTATTCAAAAACTTTGCTATCATTACTTCAAACAATTCTCAACGCTAACATTAACGAACCGTCTGAAGAAGGAGAAGCTGAATTCCATAGTGTAGCCCCCCATCGCCTCTCCCCTTCTTGTGCTTACTGCTAGCATACCAAACAGATTAAGAATGCGCTATATTCTCCCCAAAATAACTCAGGCAGCCCTTTTGTAAAGGCGAGAAAAAAAATGAAAGGGAATAAGATCTAAAGCCTGCCCTTCCTCCCAGAGACAGAGGCTGGAGACTTAAGCACACCAAGGGTGCCCTCGAGATTATCCCCAACTGTGCGTATTCCAAAAAGAATCCGAAAGCCCTTTTCAATCGGACGACCTTCCCTGTGATGAAGCTTACGACTCCAAATGTTATTGGAACACTGCCAAAAAGGAACCACTTTTGGGTTCCCTATAGAACCTCTTAGTTGAATGGCTTCATTTGCGGTCTTTAAAGAACCATCGGACCATTAAACCTAGTCTGGAGATCAGCCCTAATACACACTTGATCTACAGTTTTCAGAGGTATTTGTACCAATCAACAATATAGAGCCAACACTCATATACAGGTTGAGTATTAGTAGAGATCATGTATAACACAATAAAAATGCTCTAAAAAGATGCTTAATTCACTCTAGGTAAAGTAATATTGGTAATATAAACGTCAAATGTTAATTTTACTTGATTTCAACGGTAAACTTCAAAGTTGTTAAAAAACTAAAGTACGTTCTGAAAAGTTATTTCTAAGTAATGAGAAATGGACTCTTTTGTTACATTGTTTCTGAAAACATTTCAATTAAATGTTCTTTTTTTTTATTGTGGTGCAGTCATTGGCTTAAGAAGCCTCAGTAATGGCATAACGGGATGCTCAAGATGTACAAAACTTATTATGATGCATAACACACAAATCCAACAGTACTATATCAATACAAATTAATCATATTTACTGCTTGATAATGCAGTAGTGGGCCAGTTTTATTATTAGCTACTAATTTTAGAAGACTTAATAATGGCATTATATACTGCCCACCTATACCGAAGTGTGACCAGACTTTTAACTGGTGTAGAGACTATGTTGTGTAAATGTTTTTTAACACTTTGCAAAGGTTCTCATCATTCTTTAAATCTCTGTCCATTGAAATGTTGTTTAGGGAAACAAAAAGAAGTTTTCTGATGGCGTTGTTCCAATGAACCTTTTGTGGCACCAATATTTTAAGGGGTAAAAGTAGAAGTGATTTTCTGATTTAAGACCAGCTTGCCTTTGTGTTTTTAGGGTTGGGACTTAGGAAGGGGAATAGGTTCTAGCGAAGGTTGTTTATAACCAGTGCGCAGTACAGGGGTACAAGGCAAATGTATGCCTCCACACTATAATTAATGACACCCAGAAACTAAAGATCCAAACACAGCATTTTCTTTCCCCCTTTGTGTATTCTTACAATGGCCAGAGCGAGGTCTACTCCACTACCACCACAAAAAAGAGGTGGATTCTTCGTAAGAACCTCTCCTAAATGGAACATGTGGACGCCACAAAGCTGCAAGACCCAACTCGCCACGTTTCGCCAATTAATGTCGATGACGATTTACTGCACTGTACAAACCTATTCATGAAAGGCGATTGAGCAAGCAGGAACAGTTGTGGAGTCCAGACTGTTTGCCTCACTTGGGACCAGAGGGACAGTGGTGGGAGTGGAAGCAGGGACTTTAAGGCGACATATGGCCAGGGTGAGGGTCAGACAGATAAAATGTTGCCAGGCTGGGACAATAGTTAACCACAGAGCAATGAAATTCTAACACATCCAAACAGAGTCGCTGATAGATGTCAGGAAGGCGGGCCCGGCTTCCCATCTCTGTGTGTGCAAGGATGCAGGATGGGCGGGTGTGTGTGTGTGAGTGTGTGAGAGGGCCTTTTGAAATGGACGGACCCTCCCCTTTCCCTTCCAGCTCATTGCTGTCTTTGTGCTGGAGCAGAATGCGGGGTTTGTCTCGGTCTACCCCACAATCTGTGCCTCCCAATTCTGCCAGCTTTCTAATGATTTTCCAATGATTATTTAGAGGCTGTTTGGGCGGTGTATGCCCCTGCATTTATTTCACGTCTATTCTGAGGCTGCCGTCCTGAGAAATGTGCTCCTTTTCACCAATCAGCCAACCAGACCCTTTGCTTCTTTGTGTCAGCCCCTTTTGCAGGGAGTGCAATCCTCATCCACTGGCTTAGCCCTCTTTTATGCATTATAAAATGCAGGGGTTGTGTGTGTATGTGTGCATGTGTGTGCCTGTGTATCTTCATATGTGATCGAGATACAGATAGGGGTTCACTTTATATTCATAGTGTGGCATGCATGAGGTTGGGAGACTGTGAGTGCGAGATTGCTTATCTCACAAATACTAACCCTGATGTGGCAAGAGAAAGTGTATTTATTTCTCAACATATCGCTCAAGCTCCTTTTTTTTTTTTTTTTTGTCAAGCCAGCGTTTCGTACATTACGCAGCTTAAGTGAATCAAACGGCTCCACAACTGGAATGTAGCATGAGTCTTGGTGAGGAAGAGTATGGATGCTGCCCAAAACAAAAACGCAAGTGTCCTTGTACATGTTTCTGTATTCCCTGCTCTTTCTAAGCCACTTTAACTCAGGAAAGCCGTGTTAATTAGTTGTAAAATGGAAGCCCCTGAAATGTAGTGTAGGGATACTTCATGAACTTGTGGGAATTTGTGCCATAGTAGAACAAATTCCCTAAAGAACCCTCAAAAATACCTCAGTTATGCCACACATTTCCGTTTAGTCAAATAGTGAAGAGTCAGCACACACACTTTACTACCCAAGAATTAAATTCAATTACTGATGGAACAAATTTGAAACATTCCTGAGCTATTTCTTTGTGTTGCATCAGATTAGAATTGTGTTTGCATTGCATTGACCGAGACCCCTAAATTCTTTTTTTGGGCTCTGATACTGATATAACTGTACTTGACTCACAGCATTTCTTAAAATGTTCAATTATTTAGATGCCAATAAATTCCTGGACTGATGTGTAACAGTTCATCCTAAAGAAAATCATGGACTTTTATAGATTTCTTTACCATGGTGGTGATAGTAACCAAGGGTTGTGATGTTGTCTTGTAATGTTAATAATGAAAAAAATGTGGCAAATCTGAAGAAATACATTTAATTTGGCAGCTATTTTACCTCACAGTGCTCTGCAAGTGCTGGAAAAAAGTTTGTATAACAATGTTTTGGACATACAGTAAGTGTTTAATAGCCATTTTGTGTAATTATTTTCTGTGAGGAGCTTTTAAAGGCGTCTAACTGTTCAGACATCTGATTTCCATCTCCGTAAATTTCTACAAAGTGCACTACATTAAACCACTCTGAACGACTCTGGTTACATCTTAACCATTAAACAGTAAAGAAAAGAAAAGAAAATCTCAATCATCCATGGCAACCTAAACTAATACACAATTTGTCACACGTTATAATTATTATTTATAACTCTTAAATAGACAGACAGACAGACAGACAGTCTAACATTTCAGTGTTAGACGTTAGGGATGGAGAGTCATCAACTTGTTTGAGACACCGTTATTTTTTAATCAGTTGATAATTTTAATATGAGGGCAGTCATTTTTTCAGACTGAGGCCTATAAATCACTTGAACTTTATTGCATTTGCACTTTGTCTTCTGTAGTTATGGGCCACATGCTCCCTATTCCTTTGCATTATCAAGCTTTAACAAGGCAGATGCACATGTTACAAACACCATGTGAACCATTAATACTTACATGTATGTGTCCTTGCCCAACGCTAACTTTGTTTTCCTAAAAAATTGTCCTTTGCATTTTTCTGCCTTGTTTTCAGAGTCATCATGTCTATCAAAAATCTGCCACCCCACCAAAAAAAACCCTTCAATCAGCAATCTTAAACACGCGCTGTCACATGCTTCCAGCGACGGTGCCTCTAAAGTTGGCCTGTGATGAAACATGTGCTTATTAAAGACTCCCATTTTAAAGTGTCAAAACCATTTCACACCACTGAGCCATAATTCCCCACTAGTCAAATGTGAATTTCAGACTCTTTGCCGCTGCCGTAACCAAGAGATCTTAACTTAAGATGATGACGATGAGTCACAACAGCACTCTTAATCCTAGCTGTACCTCATAAGGTTACACTTTCATGACCTTACATTTGGCTAGATTGGGTGAATTTTCTGTCCGACAGTCAGAAGGTCCTAGGGGTTGAATTGCTGCTATGTAATTTTTTTTTTTAGTCAAGCATAAGCATTTGTTGGGGGCTTGTTCAGATGAAATGTGACACTTATCTGACACGAAATGGGTAAAAGTGTTGACAAAATTCTGGATACAAGACGTTTTTAGCTGACATACTCTTTGACCATTTGTATAGGTAATGTCATGTCATCCAGTGTGAAAACCAGACTATCAAGTCTGTTTGTGATAACCTGTAAGCTTTTAATCATGCTTGCAGGTATTCTGCACAGTGCTTGACTGGTAATCCACTCTGAAACACTTTACATCTTTACCAGTAATTTGTGCTGTCATTTTTAATATGTTAAACACAAGGGAATAATGGTTCTCCTTACCTGGAAGAGCCTATCTTAGGTTGATGATGATGATGATGATGATGATGATGATGATGATGATGATGATGATGATGATGCAATGTAAAGATGGTCCTGTCAATCATGTGTAAACTTTTCTTTTTCATGACCTTGCATAAAGAAGGTGTATTTTCTGTCAGGCTGTGAGGTTTATATGGGCTTGCAGTGTTGCAGCATGTGTGTGTGTGTGTGTGTGTGTGTGTGTGTGTGTTTTGCCCAGCCTATTCACTGGGGTCCGATGTTGCATGCTCGGGTGTAAGCAAGCAGCTCAATAAAAGATTTACGAAGCCTCACGTATGCTACTGCATTACAAAAGCCTTCCGTTTAGTTGCCCCTTGCATGCCTAATTGGGCCTGTTCCTCCCAGTGCTGGGACACAGCAGACGGCGGGAGGAGGTCTGAGGTATGTTACTGAGTGTCTCCGTCATATGCTTGACTTGTTTTTGTCTCTCTCTCTCTCTGTTCTCTCTCCCTCCATCTCTATATCCTCGTGAAGGCACACTATCCGTTAAGCTCCCCTTCCATTTGACTGTCGCTTTGCTCACCTAGATGACAGAAATCAAAAGCTGACAAATGTCTCCTTCTCATTCCGAGCAGATGGTAATGGAGAGCAGTATCATCTACATTTACCTTCTCGGCATATACTGAAAGCTACTTTGTCACAGTACAAGTAAATTCATCATTTATGGCTGGGAACTTTATTCTTCTAAGGAGAGAAACATGACTTCAACAAAGGGGCATGTTCTGCTGAAATATTCAGCGTTATAGATGCAGAATGGGATTTCTAAGAGAATTGCTAAAACAGAGCTTTTGGTTTCAGTAAGAATTGCCTCTAGAAGTTCAAAGGGCTTCAGAGAACGAGGGAGAGGGGAAAAATAAGAAGAGGGGAGAGGGAGGGGTGAGCACGGCAAAGCAGAAGCTCTAATCAGAACCTGTGACCACCGCACTCCCCCCAACCCCTCCACAGTCCACCACCTCCTCCTCCACTCCTACCCCCAAAAAGGAGCGGAGGATTTTCCCTTCACTGCATCCTGGGCCTCCTTTTCCCTCTGCAGTAGAGCAGATATCCATTGTGAGGCCCTTTCTTTGCCTAAAAGGAAAAAAAGAAGGTCCATTCAGAGCCCAGCAGTGTGAGGAGAAACTCTGCAGCTAGAGGTTCCTTTCTGTCTTTTCTGAAATGTCAGTGTGGCCCTCTCTGGCTGGCCTCCATAAATCGCCCCTCTACTTTAAGTCTGCCCTTAAGACCTACATCATGTGTTCTGACAACCACTGAGAGCAAAAGCAGGCCAAATGGATATTTATGTTTTTCTGCTTTGGATAAAAAAAGATAAGCATGGTGTGAATGACTTTAACTGAGAGGTCATTGTCATGATCATCACAAAAACAGAATTTCAGACATTTCCTTTCATTAAGCTAATTAGGTATTTAGGCAAGGTGAAAGCAAATCCTCATTATTATGCTAATTTCTGCATTTCTCTTTTGCTTGCACTGCACTGTGCTGTTGGTAGAGTTCATGTTTGTGCAGTTATCAAGTTTAATCCTATTGGTCGCATTGATTTCATACTAATGCGTCTTGGTTCCTCCCAAGGTTTCTTCCTCCTGCTGAGGGAGTTTTTCCTCGCCTCTGTCGCCTCTGGTTTACTCACTAGGGGCTCGGACCTGGACTATGTAAAGCTGCTTTGTGACAACCTGGTTGTAAAAAGCGCTATATAAATAAAATTGAATTGAATTAATGTGGATGATTTAATTGGACATTGTCAGAATCAGTTCTAAACTGCATCTTCCATGTTTGGTACACATTGTCTTTAAAATGTCTTTAATTGATATTTTAGATGGACTGCACTGACACAGTCATATCATGCTCAAAAGATATGTAAACATTTGAACTGCTAAGAGTCCTCAGAGAAGACTCTTAATTAGATGAGAGTATGAAATTCAAGCCTGAACTTGAGCAGATCCCAAAACCTTCCACAGATATAGAGGAACGGTGCTGTACCTAAACAGTATTGCAATTGCACAGAACTTGCAGCATGTTTTGATTTTCCAGTGCATCTCAGTGTTTCTCATGCATCAGCTGTGCAATTCTCTCCTGAGAGTCTCTTGCTGGTCGGCGTCCCAAAACCCCGTCCATGGAGTTGAACCAGCGAAAGTTTTTTTCTGTCAGAGCTGATTTTGTTATTGGGGTCTGTTATTTATAGTTTTTTTTCTTCCCTGCATTCTTTAGCTGTGTAACGAAAACCTAACCCGGCTAATGTTTTAGTGATGACCTGGTACACGTTTCTCACAGTGTTAAAGATAAATGTATTAGTGTCACAGAAAACTCCCACTGAAGTGTACCTTCATCCCAAACAGAGAGTAGTACTTGTACTTTGTCAACTTTTCAGTTGTTACTTTGTATCTCTATTGCATTTTTTTTTTTTGCATGGACAGTAAAAAAAAAAAAAAAAACCCAGTGGCCTCTTCCCATGTTCACATGACATTTCAGCCAATCAGACAACAATGACACAGTCGGCTCAACTGCGGCCCACATCCAGCCCTGCCACCAAACACAGCTGTTATTGCACTGGTACGGCTTGAGTACGCCTCACTTTATTTGTAAAGGAAATACATTTGTTCGCTGTACGGCACGGTTCCTCGTGCCAGTTTAAAGGTGCCAAAAGATGTTTTTTTATAACGTGGTTTTTCAGAGGGATAGTTTGTTACTAAGCAATATGTAGTAGTTGGACATAGAATAGCATTCACCCTCCTTTGATCAGCCACTACTGCTGCTAACTAAAAAAACAGGGGAAAGACAGAGAAAAGGGAGAGAGATAGAGAGAGAGAGAGAGAGAGAGTGTGTGTGTGTGTGTGTGTGTGTGTGTGTGTGTTTGTGTGTGTATGTGTGTGTGTGTGAAAGTGTGTGTGAGTCACTCATTTCACAAGCCAAACCATAACCTGAGCTGAGCCAGAATCCTGGCCTTTCGTTTGGACCAACTGGGCTTCGGTCAGATACCAGTCCTCTCTAATCCTAACATGACATTTGTCTAATTCTGTAAATGATAAAATGGTACGTATCTCTTAAAAGAGAATCTGCCAGGTGCAGTAGATTTAATTTTCTCTAAAGGTTGGTACTGCCCCTGGGGTAAAATGACTTTAAGTAACTGGGAAAAATGTAGAATTAAGTGGGTTTGTGCCTCTCAGAATTGATAATACAAGTGATCAATAAAGGAAACTTAAAATCAGTTATTTTACTATGTGTCTCCACATGGAGCTCCTTTATTGTATTGTATTTTCAGCTTTGCACATTATTATCATTATGTGCGTACTATTATTGTTATGCGTTACCATGTGAAATATCACCCCTCTCAATATTACTGATTTATTACTGATCTCTGCTACACGCAGTAACATATTCCTAATCACTATTTGTGTTATTAGGAATTCACTTAACTGTAAGTTTCTTATCTAGAATATTAATACCCAACATTGTGTATCTAGCATAGTCTATTTCAGGTAGAGTATTTTTGGAAGCGTATTTATTGGATTTATTTATACCATATATTTTTATTGTTCTTATACCATATATCTTTATTGTTCTTGTCTCCGTTTCTCTTTATGTCTGTGCAGTCGTAACATAACCAGTTTCCTAAGGATCAATAAAGTTTGAACTATATCATAGTCTTGACCACTTGATATTGTATTTACATTTACGGCATTTATCAGACGCTTTTATCCAAAGCGACTTCCATTCCCTAACGACAGGGGACAGCTTAACTTGGGGTTAAGGGTCTTGCTCAGGAACCCAGTGGTGGTGCTGAAGGTAGGATTCAAACCCATGACCTCTTGGTCCAGAGGCAAGTATCCTACCCACTAGGCCCCCACCACCCACTGGCCCTGTCCTGTTCTTCGCCACCATGGCTTGAAGATCTCAATGCCCGCTGAAATACTATTTATTAATGGAGTGACAACAAAAGTTCTTGGTGACTCTTTTTATCCTCAGAGGAAACATCAAGGAGAAGCTTGTAGAAGCTGTTTAAATTCTTCATCTGTGCCAAATTGCACTGTATGTCTGTGAGCAAGGGAGTACCATTTATATATTTAGGGAACAAGTTAGGAACAGACAGACCTAGCAACAATCTCATCATCCTCAGCCTGGCCCTCAGCTTCCGTCTTCACTTGTTTCTCGCTGACGTAGCTGATCGGGGGACCCATATTAAACATAAGCACTCTGGCTGGCATTAAGTATTCATGCCTGATGTGAGGTCCCCGAATGAAGGTGGGCTGAGCGTCCCCACAAAGACTGACAGTGGCCTCCTCTCCGTTCTCAAATATTGATGCTAATGGGAAGTGGTGGAGGGATTTGTGTCAGCGGGACACGCCACGTAAACGCGCTGCCTGTCAGGTCTGCCGAGCTGAGCAGGATGGAGGGCTGACAGGTGGGGATCTCAGAGAGCTTTTCTGTGTCGCCCCAGTTGACACTACAACCACACGACCTCGTTTTGGGTGGGAGTGCCACTCGGGGCCCACCTCGGAGAGTTGGAGCAAGGCAATGAGGTGTATATCCGGGGAGAAATGTGATTTGCAGAAGGTTGAAGCGACAGTTCAGCATAAAATTTACAAGATTTTCCCCTTACACCAAACGTAAGCAACCTGCCGGGGCATGTTTGGTGTTAAAGCTGCTTTCTTTAGCTCAGCACTGTAGCTGTCAGACTAATAATAGATGTTTATACCCCACCACTTAACATTATGCAAACCGTATGCTTAATTTATCACATCATTTTTTCAGTAACATGTTTTTGTTAAAATGCTTTGCAAACGTCTCACAGCCATGCAGGACCATGTAGGTACCTTTAAAGGGGCAGGTGCTCAAAGGTTTGTCCAAGTGAGGTGGGAGGTTGGGTGTGGTGGCGGAGTACGGTAGACAAAACTATACGTCTATAAATCCTGACACTGTGGCCAAAGGAGCATCTAAAGCCCTCTTTTCTTCTTGTGTCTGGAGCTCTGGCTGTTGGATAAACTAGACTTTGTGTCAAAATCAAAAATAGAATTTTTGAATAGATCAGATATTTTGCTGAAAATATGTGCTTTTGATTTTTTGTTTATTAGATTGTTTTACTTTTTTTGGGGGGTGGGGCATGATTTATTCAAATGATAAACGTATGTGGGCCTTGGCTGCTGCTGTATCCACTACTTGACGATATATTCGTTGTA
Source organism: Brachypetersius gabonensis (assembly GCA_037577145.1). NCBI lineage: Eukaryota > Metazoa > Chordata > Actinopteri > Characiformes > Alestidae > Brachypetersius > Brachypetersius gabonensis. The sequence goes on from JBBJLR010000087.1 coordinate 17,049,670, forward strand.
CTCCAGAGGAGCAAGATATTAACATGTCTTCTTTTAAACTGCAATAAAAAAGTGCCCAAAACAGTATGTTCATTTTGCTGTGCTTAATCATTTCTACAGAGCTTTTATTGGATTTATTTAAACTTTATATTGTTCTTGTCTCTGGGTCTGTTTGTCTTTGCAGTCATCACATCACGCAGTTTCCTCTGGGATCAATAAAGTTCTCTGATGACTCTTATTCAGATTCAACTGAAAAGCTTAAAAGCTTATTTCCCTGTAGATTCTAAATAACTGACAGTTTTATTTTCTAAAGTTAATTTCTAACCCTACTCTGAAGGATTAATATATTACTTGCAGCTGGCTTTTATTACATGTTTAATAATAGCATTGCATAGTGTTTTCTTCATGAACATTTTTTTTATTCAGTACAAAACGAACAGAAAACCTGTAAAAAATGTGCAATGTTTTGACTGTTGTACTGTGACCACTGCCAGCCAGGTGTTATATGTTCTACCTTTCAGAGCATAGGCAAGACATGGCACCCAGTGGGATGTTACTTTAAGAAATCAAATGAAACAAGGTGCCACACAGGCATGTGGAGATTAGCCGTGCAGGAGAAAGTGCAAATCCCTGGGCGGTCAATTTTGATGAAAATACCGGAAAATCACAGTTATTGCCAGGAGCAGAAAAGTGCTTGTTAGTGCTGCTTGCCTCAAGTCATCTCTCTCTCTCTCTCTCTCTCTCTCTCTCTCTCTCTCTCTCTCTCTCTCTCTCTATCTCTCTCTCTTTCTCTATCTCTCTCTATTTCTCTCTCTCTCTCTGTCTCTGTCTCACTGTCTCTCCTGCCTGTGTTCC
>JBBJLR010000087.1:17082221-17094594 GCA_037577145.1 Brachypetersius gabonensis
CTCTCTCTCTCTCTCTCTCTCTCTCTCTCTCTCTCTCTCTCTCTCTCTCTCTCTCTCTCTCTCTCTTTCTCTTTTCCCACCCTTTTTCTGTGGGAGTGCTGCCAAGACCAATCTCCAAATTAGAGTGCTGATGCCCCCCTCACCTAACAGCTGCAGCATTCATTTTGCATCGCACATTTAAAGACGACATTTTCATAACGGCCGTGACTGTGAAGTTGTTTGCTGCCGAGCAAATTTCTTTCATGCGAAGATCCATTTTTAAACGATTTAATGCAAATGGCCACTTGAATATTCATGCGGTGTGTGTGTGTTTTGACGACGTGCTGGGCCGCGCAGATAAGGGTGGTCCTGTCAACAGCAATGCCTCGCAGCGTTTTAGGGCTTTATGCATGTGGTGGTGGGGAAAAGTATGAAATGGATGAGAAACGCTCATTGTGAACAGCTAACACTGCCTTTACATTGCTGCTTGGAACATCCATTCTGGACCTTCAGGACTGCAGGAAAAGAACATTATGCACAGCAGCGAGGCGATGGTCAAATCTTCTTTAAAGGAATCTGCTAATTTGGCGAACAGTGAATGCAGGCTAGGCCAGCAGTTAGCTTGATGTCTTTTGCATTAAGTTGTTTGATTGCTAGATGCTTTCGTGTATTGCAACATTAGTGTTTTGGATGAGATGGATTAACATTCTTTAATTAAACTAGAGTTTGATGTTATTTCTCATATTATCCAGTATTTCATAGCGCAGTATTTTATTATTCAGCCTCAGTGGGTCGACAGAAGTCACAATTTTATATCGTTTTCATGCTTTCGCTCATGAATGTTCTCTCACTACAGTACCCACCATGCACTGCTCTAATACTTCATACAACTACTGGATGTGATGGCATGAAGTAAAGAGCTGTGAAAGACATCACACCCGAGTTGACCAAGCTCCAGTGCAGTAAGGTGGAAAACCGGGTCCTAGCCAGAGTAACCGTTTTTGGCCATTATTAAAAATATCAGTAAACAACAACAAGGCTTTTTGCTGTAATTTGCCTTTACAAACACCATGGCAACATGTCCACAAATAGAAGTTGGCCAGTATTGTGAGTATGACTGATTTAATGAGACACATATAAGAGAGAAGTGCTTAAGTTCCAGCTTCCCAGTTCAAATGGAGCCCTGACTGCTAGCCTAGCCACAAATACAGCCACGTTAGCATTAGTGAAACTTTTCCTAAATTCATCAGTCAAATGAAAAAGAATGGACACAAGAAACAATGTCTTTCATGTTTTTTTTAAATGTGTTTTAGCATACTGTCTTTCACATCTGTTGAGCCATGTCCTTTGTTTGAATAATCGGTTACAAATGAACTTAAGACAGTTACTACAAATATACATCTTTAGTTGCAGTGCATTATCTATCCATTAGCATTCTCTAGCCAATTGAAAAAGCCACCGCAAAGCTACCCTAGTTCTTCTACCTTCAAGATATATTCCAAGTTTCTCTAGTCTTTAAACCAGAAAGTCACTCTCTAGAGACCACTATAGTGCTGCTGTGGGACGTAAGTTGACATAATCTTGGTTCCATTTTGTCCAGGGTGTCCTTTTAATGCAGTAGCCTTAACAAATCAAGTCTCTTAAGTCAGATATGGGTTTTTTTTCCATTCGAGGGTGGATGGGGGGACACCTTGGCTAAGAGAGACAAACGTGTAATTAATCAAATGTATATTTGGATTCCCTCAGGAGGATGAGATCATGCCTGCCAAGTTCGAGGAGGAGTCTCTTATCTGGGTCGCGGCTGATCAGCCTCTCAAGGACAGCAGTTTCCTCAGCACTAAAATTCTGGACCTCTGTGGAGACTTGCCCATCTTCTGGCTGCGCCCCACCTACCCCAATGGTAGAATGGCTATGTCATTGAGGGGTTTTTTTTGTGTGCACATATTTAATTTCCCTTTTTAGGGGATGAACAACCTTTGGCTCGCAGCCATGTGGTGACTATCTATAATCCCAAGGCAGAAAACCAAGAACACCTTATCACAGGACATTCTAATTGTACCCTTCAGTGCCCCCGGGTCGCCTGACCACATTACGGTGGGCCTATAAATATTTCATGGGCAGTCTAGTCACAAGCTCATAACACAAATTACAAGACAATGGTGTTAAATTTCATCAGCCTGCATCATGCGGCATAATTGAGCCGAGGCTATTAGGCATACAAAGTTAATTGCTTGAAAACAGCCCTGCTGAAACAACAGTGCATGTGTTTGACTCTCTCTAAAAACTGCATTTGCCCAAAAGCAATGCCATACTGTGCACTTGGAGAAAATCAACACTTTGCACTAGAGCATCCTGTCTCTCAACAATAGGAGAAGGTCATGGTGCTGAAGAATCCCAGCCTATAATGTAAAGGGCATCAATATATATGCATAGCAGGCCACATAGCAGCTCCAAGGTTACAACAGAAACTCACAGATACCCAGTGCTAGTTTCTTGCTATAAGCAATAGCTCCAGGCCCCACAATCTACGACGGGAATGTACTTAATATTACAGTATATTTAATATTAATTGTTAAAAAGCAGTGGATTCAGATATTTTCTTGTTTTAGCAAATGAATGATGCATTGATTCTAGGAGGTGAACGATATTGCTGCATTAGAAAGAGTCTTAGGGTGGTTAAGGTGTCAGGCCGTTGTTTAAGGCCTCCAGATGTTCAGAAACAGGCCTGCGGATACAGTGCTGGACCAACAACCTTTTTTTAGCCGTATACTTTACTTTTGCTGGATGAAACAAATACTGTGGTCCATCAAAACACTTGCACATCTGGGGCAACATAAAACCAGGTGAATAGATTTATTTGCATCTTTTGTGATATCAGTACCGCAATAACAGACTCCTTAAATCACCGTTTTGCAGTCAAGACCAATTTGCATGAAAACTCCAGCTACTCAGACTTTCAGCTACTGCTGTGCTTCCAAGGCTATTTAGCCACCAAAAGCTTGGCAAACTGTGTGAGGTATTTTAGGGAGGTTGGCAGTCTTATAAGTCCCTTTCACACAAGAGCTGTTCTCAGGTATCCAAAGGGGTGGCAAATGGGGAAAGCGAGTGTGAACATGCACATCTCAATAAAACACTGTGTAAGGGCGGCATGGCTGAACGATGCAAAACCTGAACATTACTAGTGAAACAGATCCAGCTCAGCTTGCATGTAGCAACATCCCATATCCTGTATTTTCCTTCGATTTCGTTTTTATCCTAGAGGGCCGCTTATGTTGGTTTTGTAGGTTTATGTACTTTAAAAAAAATGATACATTTTACATGACAATGTTCCAACCCCTCTAAATCCACTAGATTTAGGATGTTCTTGTTACTGTGCCTTCAAGCCTGATATTTGTAAATGAACTCTGTCCTGATTGGCTGCCCCTCGTCATATAACATCATAACTTGGATACGTAATCCCTTATAACTGAGGCCAAACTGCTGTAGGTTGAGTTGACAGATCTATTTAAATGCATTCCTTCGTAATGAAAACAGAGAATTCAAAACGCGCTGTTCTTGCGCCTTAATTTCCGTATATAAGAGGAAAAGACCTTGACAGCTTTGACATCAAGGGAGAAACAAGGCGAGTTTCATGTGTAGGATTAGCTTCATTTTGTCAATAGCAATAGTCTTTAGGATGAGGAATCCCCAGTAGTAACCCTTGATCAGCACACTTAGTCTGACACATTTGACACGTACGGCTGCTTTTCTGCATGAATCCTGTCAACTGTACACCCCAGGTGGGCAAAAGAAGAGATCCGTGCCGAGGGCCAGACGACAGGCTGGAGAAGACGAGGAAGAGGAGCCGCCATATAACCCAGAGAATCCTTACCATGTGAGTGCCATTCACATACCTGTGCTCGAACTGTTGCCCAAGGCTATGCCTGGCTTATCTGCACCATGCTAAGACCGCTTTGTACAGACGATGGGAGAGAAAGAGGGAGGAGGAGGGAGAGGGAGGAGAGAGCGAGAGAGATGTAAAAATGAATTAACTTACATATGTCATATGGGATTTAAATAAGCGCCGCTGCATGATTGACAGTTGTAACGTGGCAGTGGCTGTACTGCCTGCAGCCATACTTAACATGGCAGTAATACAGCACAATTTCAATAAAACTTGCATATCCATTTGGAATAACTGTCCATTCCAATCCTAATCATCCTGACCCCTCAAGGCTTGATTGCAGAGCGGCAACGTATCAGGACTGTCAATTCAAAGCTCGGCGTCTGTGCCAAGCTCCCCAGTCGATATTTGTCTACATCAAGCCAACACCAGAACACCACTATTTTTAATACTATTTTTAGCAAGCTGTCTTGTGTTCACTCCGTGCACTTTCACTCTGTGCGCTCTTTAAAGCGATTGTTCGGTAAGAAATCTAATTTACTCCGTTCTCCCCTCAGCACAAATGTAGTTTATAAGCCAAGGCGTGTTCAGGGTCTGCTTCTTTGACTCACACAGGAGCTACAACATAGCTTAGAAGCTTATAGTCGTTTCTTGCCATGAGTGATGCATAAGCAGTCCCTTAGGGGCTTCAAGCGCCATCGGGCCCTTGCAGGTATTTTTTAAACAGATACATGTTTGTGTGTGTCAGTCTTTATATGAGCAGCGAGGAAAACTTGCTTCCAATTAATCAAAAAAGTCTTACTCATGGATAGTAAAGTCTGTACACACGTAATTTTAAGGTGAAATGTGAAATGCTTTCCGTGATCAAAGTGGGGCCTCGGGTTACAACGGTCTCGACGTACGACGTTTTGAGATCAAGGCGCTCAGTCCCACTCTCACTCGGCTCACACTGTTAGCCTCGTACTTACGCACAACGCGGGTGAACTAGTTTAATTGCATGGCGGGCGAATATGCAGAAACGTGGCTTAGTTTTGTTTTTAGGATTTTACAGCTGTGTCAGGATCAGTAGGTGACTTAGACTAGGGTTACATCACTGTCAAAAGAACGGATCTCTGTTGTAAATCGAGGACCCCTGTATTCATTCTTCAAAGAGATATTTGGGGTTGGTGTGGGTCCTTGGAGACCCAGATGTTCTGAAATGACCTCACTGGACAGTTAGCATCACGCACACCTGCATGCCTGTAAACTCATACAGACCCTGTAAGACATTTTGTTGTCTATAGAAATGGACAAAAGTGCAAACAAAATGTATGCTTCTACTGAAACTGCTAATACTGCTCCTAGCAATTAAATGTCTGAAGTACTAAACATGTATTGGCTTATGGACTGTTTGGAAAAGGGGGGAGCGCTGTAATTTCGATTTTTAGTCAAAATATCACAATAAAAACATTTACGTTTAAAAGCAGACTTGGAGTGACATGAAGACGTAAACACTATAATAGGTTTATCTTGAGATTTGAATGAGAACCATTAGACATTTGCCTTTAACTGAAACCAGATTGTGTTCACTATTAGTGTGCCATTGATCAGGCTTGTACCTTTATGTAAGTGGACACCCATATTGTCAAATAACACCAGGCAGCATGCGCAGCTGTGTGAGCAGCGACAGATGTTGGGGTCACTGCGAGAGGCCATGCTTGTCGCCCTTCGTCTATTCTCACAGACCTCCTTTCAACCGAGACAGCATCCCTCTATTGACCCCCGTCCCCCATTGTGTTAGTGGAGACTGCTCTAACAAAAAAAAAAAAACCCTCTCCTCGTTCCATCTTACCCCCCCAAAATTCTGTCATCCCGTCTAATCCCTTCTCCCCTCTGTTCCCTCTAACTGAAAAACCAAAGGAGAAAAGAAACTGGGGCACATACATATTTACTTCAGTTCAACTGAAACACATTGCTTTCTGTCTGAAAAGACTCAGAAGTGCAGAGATTTGTTACCGATTTAAGTTTCAGGAGCAAGGAAAAAAAAAATGTAGCTGTAGTCAAATTGCACACCTGAACACACCAAGGAATATTTCAGTAAAAAATCAAACATGCACAGCTTTCCCCCTCGTTCTAGAAACAGTCAGTCAGGCAAGACGTGTTTAGTGTTTCACAGAGTGGTGACAAGAGAACCTGCAGGGCCTTCTAGACCTTCAGAGAAGAACTAATGATTTCTGTTGATATCTAATGTCTAAAAGCCTTAGTTCATGTTTGTTCTATAGGATCGTATCTGTATTTGAACAAGCACTGCAGTACCGCTAGTCCATTAGTTAGGGGTTGAAACGCACAATGGAAAACTGTCCAATCAGAACTTTCCTGGCAGGTAGGAGGTGCTCTCCCACTGCTTTGGCCTTCACAAGCTTGTTTGAAGGTCTATTGTCTCAGATTATTCAGTAACATATTTAGGAAGTGGAATTAATCATGTTTCGATTCCTAATGACACACAAGGCCTTTAGGAAGTCAAGCAGCACCCTATCCATGGAAATGCTGCATAATGTAACATGTCTGTACTTAGCTTCAGATAAAACTATCAATATCCTACAAGCTTTAGACAGTTTAATATGGAAAAAAGTTAAAGTGCAAAGCTGATAGCTTGGTGCCGACGCACTACTAAAACCCCATAGTGGTACGAACAGAATTGAACAGAACCACAGAGGTATAATCATACAGTTTAGCCACTGCAAAAGTAATGGGAGCTCAAAGTCTTCTTCTGAAGCTATCCAAGGATCCAAGAATGGCTGATTGGCCCTGACTGTGAAATTAGAATATTTCAAAATAGTTTTTCTAAAATTTTCAATAAGAATGTTTTTGTCGAGGTAATATTTTACCATACTGCCCGCCCCTATTGCCAGGTATGGATGAGAAACCTATAAATGTGTCCCTTTTTTAAGCACATCTGTTCAAACTGGTCCAAGTGGACTTTCTTCAGTCAAATTCAAGCCACAGCGATATGTGAAGTGTCTGTATGTTAATACGCTCAATGTCTTTTTTCCTCCTGCGACAGCGCTTTGAGGGCGACGAGGGCACCATGTCTTTCGACCCCATGTTGGACCACACAGGCGTGTGCTGTACAGAGTGCCGTCGGGGCCACACTCAGTGCCAGCGTATCTGCGAGCCCCTGGGCGGCTACCACCCGTGGCCGTACCACTACCAGGGCTGCAGGGTGGCCTGCCGCGTGATCATGCCCTGCCGCTGGTGGGTGGCTCGCATCATGGGCCTCGTCTAAGATCTTCTCAATGAAGTTACCTGCAAAGAAAGGCGGTTTCCAACAGTGCTTGGCAACTGAGCATCTATCACAATGAAGTCTACATCTTAGGACAGATCGCTGTACACTCCTTTGCCATGTTCAGTGCGTTTTGTATAGAAATATTTCAACACTGAGGAACAGCCCTTAGCTGTCAAAACGTACAATTCGGCCTCAGCCTGGCGGGAAAGTTTACTCGGCTTCTGAAAAAGAATATTGTAAATGAAAGAACCTTCAGATATCTAAAAGACGGCCGCGTTTTATTTTTTCTTTACAGTGACTGAACAGAAAAGCAAATGTATGAACAAGTAAAGAAATAATGATTCCTTTTCCTCGTTTCTTTTGATGTAAATACGTGTAATAATTTGCTAGCCTTCAGAGGGCAGAAACACAAGGCTTTGAAAAGCACAAAGCATAAATGCCTGAATGAGACACTGAAGCTCGGCTTGGGAAGCTTTGGAACCATTTTTCCTTGAATATTGCTTTTCATGCAATAGAACAAAGAACAGATATCTGCCCTCCTTTCTGACATTGGTTTTTAGTCGTGTATTGCTCCTTTTCAAGTGCATCACATAAAGACAAAGTGTAATAAAGAACGTTTTCTACAGCAGAGGCATCACACATTTGTTATACTTTGGTTGTTTTCATTGGTGAATGCCAGAAACTGTTTAAGAAAGCAGAATTTCACTGGGGGTTAATAAATGAGACAGTTACTGCTTTCATGGTTCTGAGATCTTAGCTATAATGCAAATGCCTGAGCTCCTTTTGATGTGAGCTTTAAGCGAGCGAGAAAACGACTGTTAAGAGTTTAAACTGGAGCCGTAAAACTTCCCCGTTTGATCAGTTTCGGAGATTAAATGTGCGCCATGAATTTATCATTTAACCCATTATCAAAGGGCTGTTTTCCTTAGTGGAGTATTTTGAACTGTTTACAGTATATTACTATGGTGTACCTCCCCTCCCACTCTTAGGCTTGATGTTAAAGGCCAATTCCAATTCCTGCATAATTCAGTTTGGTGTGAAATGGCGCGCTGGAGAGAAACTCGCCAGCTCTTGATTTCTCTGCGGTGACCGGATTACACTGTCCTCAGAACAAATACAGGAAAATACTTGGTTACGTTAGCATTAACTTGGTAAAATATTAGTACATGGCAGTTTACTTTGAGCTCTTGAGTGTAAAATACACATTTCAGTCTTAGCTTAGTCTTTAAATGATTGCCAATGAAAAGAAAACTGTTTAAGAACATGCATCTAAAACACAGCTGTTTTGCAGTGACTGAACAGCAAAGCAAACGTATAAAAATGTTGAGAAACAAATCTATTTCGATGTGAACATATGATTTAGCAGCATTCAGAGGGCCGAGCCTAAGACCTTGAACAGCAAAAAGCATAAATGCCTGAACGAGACATTGAAGATCAACTTGGTAGCTTTGAAACCACTCAAGGTTAAACGTCATTTGAGTGAAGTGAGTGAAAGTGATCATTCGGTCATACGTGAACACACCACAGCACACAGTGTGAACAGCACATTTACACTCTGCATTTAACCCATTCACCAAGTGAAGCAGGATTTGAGTTGGTTAGTTGCCAAAATTCCTATCCAGTTAATGAGACTGAGTAGGTTAACTTGGTGGCTCTTGTGGATGACAGTATAAAAAGTTACAAGGGCATAAAAAACCCCCAAAATGTGTATTTTATCCTTTTTATAATAGCGGTATAATAAATAAGTGTATTTACTTCCCCATACATGTTCAACATTGTCCATGTTTTTATCCTTCCTTTTTACAACAGAAATAGCATATAAACACTTGCCAGCAGAAAAAAAGTGGTCATGATTGAAGTAAGGTTCACAATTTGGTTCTCCAAACAGCACAGAAGATTAAGGTCCTCAGAGCATGAAACTTCCTTAGACTGTGTGCTTTGGGGGTTGGTCTGGGGGGCAACTGCTGCATGAGCCAAATAATCAAAACAAGCCTTGCAACATAAAAATGGATTGTGAATATGGGGGTAAAAAACAACAGTCATTTTCAGGCCAAAGTTTTTTTTTTATTTACAATGTGTCTGATCATATTCAGGAAAGCATGACCCCTCACATACATCATAAAAATGGCTAAAACGTGTCTAGTATCTTGCTTATGAAGTGGAAACGGAGAATATTGAAGCTCTGAATCATTTAACAGAAGGCCGCATGATGATCAAGAAAAAAAAAAGAGAAAACAAAAACAAACCAAAAAAAACCATACTGAAAGGTTTTTAATGTATGGGATGTTCGAAAATGAATTCAGTCAGTCTCCAAACCACAGACGAAACATGCCAAGGAAGAAAAAAAAAATGTCCATGAGAGCAGGTGTAGTTTGTCTAAAACATCTATGGACAGGTTCTCACAAAGATGGAGTGTAGTTTCAGACTAGCGGTCAGAGCCCAGGGCCATTTTCCATTCAAAGTTTATATTCTCATAAAGCTAGTTTCACTGACGAACCAATGGTGCATGTGAACATCATGTGTCTAAAAAAACTGGCCAAATGTGAACAAGACAGGACAGAGTGGAGGGAAGGACAGGGTCATGTGGGCTGCAGTCAATTTCAAGATCGCTGAACTTTCCATTAATATTGCTTCCATTCCATATCATCAGGAGGATTCACATCTACTTTCCTTTTGCCAACATCCATCCAGTTAGTGCTGAGAACGGTGCCTCCAGATTCCATCTGTGGAGAGTGCAGGGTGATCTGATTAAAGCAAGTTACAGCCCCTGTTACCAAGTGTACTCATTTCTTTAGGATGCAAAAGAAGGAAGGAACTTTAGAGTAAAAGCTTCAACTCAATGTGCCATAATTCTCCAAAGAAGTAAGACCATAAACTCTGTATGCAAAGTGTACTTTCTGGAACGAAAGCATGTAGATTTGTCATAAATAAAGAAACAGAAGAGTGATAGAATTGGACCAGCACATAAATTAATTTTCATTTTCCCAGAGGGAGTTGAGCACAGCTTCCACTGTGATCACATGTATGCTCGCGAAATTATACTTAATGCTCATTAATTTGTAATAATTTGGTCTGGAGGGTAATGTCCCAGCCCTGTCGTTCCGGATCTCATACATGCGAGTCTCATTAAAAATGCAGGCAGAAGATTGAACTACATTTTGGCAGCTCAAAATGTACACAAAAATGCAAAAAAGCTCAAAACATCAAATTTACAGTTGCTGAGCAGTGACCTATAGCAATTATGATTATTACTGGAACATACCTGCAGGCCTCTTTTCTACAAGCTCTTAAAACAAGTGCTTTTGTTACTACAGCACACAAAGTGTGTTCGAGTAATTAAGGGGGACTTTTCTTCCAAACAAGAACTTACGAAAGACTTGTTCATGGCCCGCTTGACCTCGTCAGAGCCGTCTGTGTAGATCTGCTGAAACAGCTTGTTCAGTGCCGCATCTCCCTCTAGCTTCTCAGACTTCTCTTCCTCCTTAAGATCGCCCACCAGCTTGTCCCAGTTGCGGGTGTAATGGGAGGATGACGGGTACTGGTCTGAAAAGAGAAAGGGTAGAACAGAGGAAGAGGGGAAATCAGGGAGCAGCCTCAGACAGAAGGCTTGGCGTAATGACACGTGGGAAATTGCCAGCATGACTTTGTTTGCCGAGAGCCAATATGTACTTATGATACTGACTCGAGGAAGGAGCGAAGTGCTTGACGTTAGCAAGGGTGCCTTCTCCTTCTCCTTCCAGCTTCTCCCACCGGATGGCTTCCGTCTTCTTCATCTTAATCTCGATCTGAAGGAGGTGGGTTGGTAGAAGGGTTGGGGGTAAGGGTTGGAGAAAGAAACAGTGAGTTATTCTGACAGGGGCACATGCCAGAGAATCAGCAGGGCACACAGGAGCCACCAACCACCCCCCTGAATCCACAACAGAGTTTGTAAAGTTGGGGGTGGGGGGGCAGCACACACAGAGAGAAAAACTACAGGGAGAAGGTTCAGATGTCGACGCAATTCGAAGACATTTCTACACAGTGACCTGATAGGGAGGCGCTTTCGTGTTTCTTTCATGGAGGTTAGCATGAGCTGCCACACTGACATTTGGGAATCCGTCCCAGGGAGTGCAGGTGCAAAGGGGTCAAAAAAGGGCTGCTTGGTCACACGAAAATGTTACAGTGTATGAGGGGGAGGAAAAAAAAAGAGATCAAGAAAAGAGATCACTCTTAAATCTTTCAGTACCAGCGCAGACGTGCTCATTTCATTCCGAGCAATTTAGCAGTCAATACCGCTTGATCACGACAGGCACTTATAGCAGCCCGACAGAACGGCATTATCATCAAGCACTTGTCCTTTAAAGAAGGAGAATGGAAATATAAATGAGACCACATTGAAGTTGGCGCTACCGACGCAGCTCGAGCATCAAAGGGCCTTAAATATTGATTTAAGAGGAGGCAATCGTGCTGTAAATTAAAACTCGGGCGTAGTGAGGCAGTCCGTGAGAATGCATGAAAGGTTGGAGCAAGAAATTGAGACGGGCACGCAAGTGAGATGGAGGAATGGAAGAAGAGCAAGCAAAGGGGGAGAGACACCCCCAGAACAGCAAGTGAATATTTTTACGCCTCTCCTGCTTTTCACAGTTACTAGCCGGGTGGTTACATGGGACACATGATAACTTGTGAGGCCTGGCTGGGTTTTTTTCCCCCACCCCTCCTTGTTCTCTCTTTCTCTGAGCTATACAACATTAATCTCCCCCCTACATCTGCTGAGGCTGGGTCTAAGGGGAGGTGACAGGCACAGAACGACTGCTGAGATTTCTGACGGGCATCCGCAAAGCTTCCTGACAGTGCCATTAGGACCCTGAGGGGTGGCAGAAAAACCCCACCATGCCACCTAAAAAAAACATCCCAGTCTGTCACCATCACAGCCATTAAGCAAGCGGGTGGCCATCCCGGGCATGTCACGTATCCTCGTCTGAGCTACTTAAACTCACAACAACCTCCAAAATACCTCACAAATACCTCCAAAATGCAAGAAGAAATTGGAGGGAGGGACAGAGACAGACACAGGCAGAAAGAGAGAGAGAGAGAGACAGACACAGGCAGAGAGAGAGAGAGAGAGAGAGACACAGACACAGGCAGAGAGAGAGAGAGAGAGAGACACAGACAGAGAGAGAGAGACACAGACACAGGCAGAGAGAGAGAGAGAGAGAGAGACAAAAACACAAACAGAGAGAGAGAGAGAGAGAGAGAGAGAGAGAGAG
>JBBJLR010000087.1:17099913-17110513 GCA_037577145.1 Brachypetersius gabonensis
TGTTCTAGAGAGCAGCGGAACAAAGCTAAAAGACCGCAACTGGGATCTTAAGGGATTCTGTCTTGGTTTTCCATCTGGTTTTGGAAGTTACGGCAAAACCAACATCTCATTTTTTACCATAAAATAACAAAATTGACTCAAGATTTGTCTACATGATAAAACTGATGTCCATTGCTCCAAAAATGGTAATAACTCATTTTCGCCCAAAATTGATGTTACGGTCTTTTGCCTTTGCACGGCAGTATTGGTACCATTGACTGGCTGATACAGTCTACTCTATTGTGAGTGGATCTATAGCTGATGTCTAACTTAACAACCAGCTTTTTAAAAAAGCAATAAAGTAACAAGTGTATTGCAAGTACCAAGCCTCCTGAATAGAGTTGTAACATCTTGTTCTTATAAGAGATGTAAGAAAACAGCAAAATACAAACCGCACCATTATAATCAACCAAGCAGTCTACAGCAGACACAAGTGGCAGAACAGTTGCTATTTTTGACGTGTAAAGTCACATTGCACTTATGTTCCAATTCAACAAATGCTGCTGTTAAGCCAGACTCTTTTCATCAAAGCACATTTAAAGGAGTTAAAACGGATGAGAACAAACTTAAGTATAGGATGGAGGAAAATGAGCTTTATGAACCTTCATCTAGTTTTTAAACATAACGAAAAAGGATGACAGTGCACTGAAACACGATACTGGATTGATCGGTTTGTGCTCCCGCGTCTCAATTCGTACTTCATTTAGCAGCAGTGCCAGCATATAGATTGGGGCCATTTTTCTTTGTGGAGTGTTAATAAACCTGTTCATCTGCTTTTGCCATTTCTTTCCTAAATCAATAATAAATACAGATAATGAAACTGTAATCATCATTTGGCCTCATGTCTACAATCACAGTACATCAATGTCAATATTTAAAAGTACAGCACTCCCACGAACGTTTTAAAATGACCATTTGTCAGAAATTGATTTTCATGGAATACTAATTGTAAGAATGGAAAGAGCACATATTTCTTCACTTTCCTGATTTCCATCATTGTGATCAACACTTTCACTGCAAAGTGGTGCTGCATTGCAGGGCTTGAGTGATACAGAAAACAAACCGTGGTTCTTTAAGACATTTTACCTACAAAGTACTACACAACTGGGCAGGATTCCCAGATGAAAGGGTCACTTTTGTTATAAAACATATTCAGAGAATAGATCAAAATAAATGCAGATATTGTGATGCACAAACATTACGAAACATGTTAATGTTGTTTCGCTGCTATGAAAGGAACAACTCTTGTTTGTAGGTTGGCCATTAACCAAGCATAGCCAAAGTTTTAACTACAAGATTTAGTTTCAACATTTTAGCAACAAAATAATGAATAAAAAAATCTAAAACTATAAATACCATGATTTTATATTGCAATAACGCCTTACTAAGCCCAGCTCTGGCAGTGAGAGAGCTATACTATCGCTCTACCGATGTTATGGTGGATTAACAGCTGAATTTTGCCTTTGTAATTTACGAGGTCATTTCACTGTAACACAGCTTGACAAACAGGCCGAGATGGCATTTATTTTAGAGTTACATCTGCAACAATCCATCAAGGGCAGCAAACAGTATCCGAATGCTTCATTAATGTAATAACCTAACATTTTTGTGTGTGCGAGCATGCTTGCGAAAACTGGGCTGATCTCTCATTAACTACCATGTGAACTCTACCCAGTATGACCTATCCATCTGTAAAGCAATTAAATCTTCAAAAGTAACTCATTAAGATGAGAGCAGCCAGGCTCTAATGGTCTACAAGCATACAATAATGCATGCTCAGCTTATCACCACTCTTTGCTGCTATGCTTCTTTAGCCGTTTGTGATGAGGCATTTAAAAAAAAAGTTATGGAGTGGAATGGAGTGCATTTAGAGCTTTAAAAACACAATAGTTTAAAATGTACATTATTAACTATATTTTGTGTATATTTTTGAGTGACGGGGAGCGTTTGTTGGTGGGGGGGGGGGGATGGTTGAGCGGTGTATTTTATGTGAACGTACTAAACCCAATCACTTCCTCAACTTCCAAAACTGCGAAATATTTATTTATTTTTAACAGAGCATAAGCTCTCGCAGCACTCGCGACACCGGAGCCACTGTCCTGAATATCGAGCGTCGGAGTTTTGGCTTCTTTATCTATTTAAGCGATGGGTTTTCTCCACCGTTTTCTGACCTGTTTTAGCTACTATTAGCAAATGAGACCCTTCATGACACACTACTGACTTCCAATCTTAGAACTTCCGTGCTTTTCCGATCTTTTTAAAAAATGTGAAATATACTACTTACTAGCCTATTATTGTGCCCTATTATTATTATTATTATTATTATTATTATTAATAATAATATTATTGGATGTGCCAAGCGACAAGAAGCCCTTTTGCAGATCTCGTCTTTGTTTTG
This sequence comes from Brachypetersius gabonensis, assembly GCA_037577145.1. Taxonomy (NCBI): domain Eukaryota; kingdom Metazoa; phylum Chordata; class Actinopteri; order Characiformes; family Alestidae; genus Brachypetersius; species Brachypetersius gabonensis. The sequence goes on from JBBJLR010000087.1 coordinate 17,102,351, forward strand.
GGACATTAAAAGCCTTTGAGACTGAACTAACTGCTGGGAAATTATTTTCTCTTACTATGAAGTTTGGCATCTTAAACAAGCGTCGAGAAACAGCTCGCAGCCAGTAAGCTAATCCGCAGCCTTTATTTTTAGGAAAAATAGTTCAATCGTAATTAAACCAAAGAAAAACACAGCCTTTCCAGAACTTTGTCTGCCGAAGCTTGTTCAGCTCCACCCCTCGTTCCCCATTTTTTTCCTTCACATCTGCATCAATCTCATTATTAACCTTTAGTGCCCTCAGTTGATGGAAATCCGTCATAGCGACGGAGAACTTTAATTCATGCATACATTATATAAACACACACACAGCCTAGAAGTTACCAAAAAAATAAAAATAAACACCAAAAAAAACCTAACCAGGAGCAGACATTGTTGCTTCCTTTCAAAAGTTGAAATTTAACTTTTCAATATTTTTCAAGGCCTTAAAAAAAAAAAAAAATTAAAAACTTTTTAATACTTTTCAAGGATCTGTGGGGCAACGATTTAAATGTTTCAATCGCAATTAATCACATTGTTTTCTGGGATTAATCACATTGTTATACGCAGAATTAAATAATTTTAAAGTATTGTGTTGCATATTTTTAAAAATACTGCTGCATGAACAAAAGTGCAATAACATTTGGTTTGTAAACACTTTAAACAAATAAGGAGCTTTTCAACAAAAGTGTTCCCTTTAACACAGTCACACAGCTGCAGTTCACATATTTCAACTTAATCATTAATGTAATCAAATCAAATATAAAACCAAAGCTATTTCAGTGCATTCACATTTTATCTAGTTTGTTGTAGATAAACAAGATAGATTCGTTACAGCATTTGTAAAGCGGGAACAACTCCATATTAAAGTCTATGTATCTGAATGCAGTGTCTGTTGCTGAAATGTACAGGTGTCTCAATACTTTTTGCACTACAGAACAATGCAAAAAGGCATAATGGTTCCTAAAGAAATTATTTGAAATAACATGGATTAACCCAATATGCCAACTAGCATACTGCCGCTGCCAGAACCAATACATTTACACCATTTTTACTGATGGCTTTAATGGAAATACAAAGTTTTGTTCCCATAGTGGCAATATATTGATGGCTGACAGAATAAATTTGCCAAGGTACAATTGCTTTTGAGGAGGGGAACTGCATGATACATGTCCTCCCACACGAGACAGAATGTTAACTGTTTAATACATTTGCTGAGCAAGCCCATTTGACCTCGACTGTGGATCAAGACGGCAAAAAAAATCTCACTTTGAAAATTTTTCACTACTTAGTCACGAACTGCAGGAGGATTTAATGAGTGTGAGGCTAGTGCATCACAACATGTAAGACGAAACATAAAACCAGCTGTTCTTCAGAAGTATGATAATGCTATGGTCTTCAATACAGGTCCAGAGACTTGTAAAGTCTATATTAAGACACAATGAAGCAGTTCTGGCAGTTTGTGGTGGCCCAAGACTTGATTGTGAATGAACATGTTTACGATTAAAAAAGTAGTGTTTAATGTAGTTAAACCAGACCTTGGTAGAAAGGATTCTGTAAGCGCTCTGCTCAGGAACCACAGGGTGTAGAAGGTGGATATGTAGGCAGTAATCCTCTCCAGATGGAAGCTTCACTTCTGCTCTCAACTGTGGGGGGAGAATGAGGGGGTGAGAAAAACAAATGACACCTTGCTACCATTTTGCCAGGCTAGGAAAACAAGGTCTACAGAACACACAGCAGCTCAAGAGAAGGTGGGGTGATGACTTGGAGATTAGAATTATCAAAGAAGCAGGACATGTTGAGAAAAACAACATCACATTAATGTCCAATTATCTCCCACTCGACTTCCCGTGCTCAACATTTTCAAACTCTCATGGCCATTTTACACGCACCAGCAGCTCTAGCCTTGCGGAGATGTAGCTGCTGCTGTCGATAAGATTAAAGATCTGTAAATATATGCGGCAAGACATTAAAACTTTGTTCTACTCAGGCTTCACTGCAGGCCTGGTGAGGGAGAAGCCGGGGGATGTTTGATACCCAGGAGCACATGACGCACTGGAAGGAGAGGAGATGGAGGAAGCTCCTGGCTCCAGGGGCCCGAAACCCCTCCTGCGGCTTCACTTTGAGGCTCCCTTAAACTCTAATCCTCATGCTCTCGCCCCCTCTTCTCTCTGTCTATTCCCTTTTTTCCCTACTCTCTCCTCATTTCTCCCCTGCTTTACTGAGCTAGCATGTCATAGAGGAAGACGATGCACCGGCAGGGCGCCGCTAGGGAGCCAGCGAGGCCCCCTCATTACCGCCGCACAGGCTGCTGGGATGTCCCAGTGGGAGCCGTGAAAACAGCCCGCGGGCAGATTCCCCTGATAGTGCCACATCCATATTTTATCTCATCTCCATCTCATTTGCAACCAAATTATTACACAAAACTCACATTTTCCGTAATTAATTTATAGAAGCCACATCAAACAACGGGTGATACTTTGATTTTTATTTTCTAATAGGGAGAAAGGGATAAGATGGATGGAGAGAGAGAGAAAAGGAGGGGCCTAAATTGCTATTTTCAAAACTGTTGAGTATCCTTCACTCACCTTCTTTTAATCTGGAGTCTTTGTGAGCAGACACGTGTAATTGTGTATCACAGTGCCATGCGGCGCGTTAGCGACTGTGGCCACGTGTGAAATGCCTGTTTAAGCCTCTGCCACAAGAGTTTCGGAACAGGATCCCTCAACTCAGTTAGTGTCTGATTAAAAATGCCCAGATTTAAGAAGAAATCTCTCATCTTCATCTAGGCATCATGATTAAAGGAGATGTATGAAAAGATAGGGGTGATGCATAAGTCGTGCCTGCCATCTTGCTTTTATGTCTAAAAACACCACGCTCAAAGCAAACCTCTATGCAGTCATGTACGGGACAGGCAGCAGCGAATCTCTGATCTGCCCACTTTGAAAGAATAGCTCTGCCATAAAAAAATGGTAATGATGCAAAGAACAGCCACCTTATGCAAATGCCTGTCCTGCAAATTGGTGGTCACCAAATTATTTCATGTTTAAGTCACATTAGAATATTTGGTCTACAATTAATGCTTTTTCTGAGTACAGTTATACTCATCAGTCAACTTCACTTGGCTCAATTTACATGTCTAGGCAAACAATGAAAAAAGCAGACTAAAAACAATTCACAGATACACAAAAGACCCTTTCAAAATGAGTCCAGACCAAACAAAGATTGGTCACATGCTCTACAATGAAACAGCTAAACATGGAGCAGCCACAAATGAACCAACCCCCCAACCACCCCCCCCCCAAATAGATCAACGACAAATTAGTTTTAATGAAGCTAGAAAAACGGTTACCTCTTTCTCTTCAAACATGACAGTAACCTCCTCCTTCTTGGCATTCTTTAGCATTATGGTGATGGTCACCTGAGATTCTGTCTGGTACCAGTCATATCTAAGGGGACAGAGGGTACATCATGAGCTCCATGTTAACTGCTGCTTATTTTTAGCAGCACAATGACAGTGGGTTCTCTCACTGAATGCTGATTCGACACTTGGTGTGAATGTGTGTACTGGTTATTGTATAGTATAATGTATAAGCCCGTAATTCTATTTCACTTACTTGACATGCAGGGTTGAAGTTTGCTGCTCAGGCTGAGGTTTCGAGTGCATTCCAGGTGGGGGCAAGGAGAAAAAGACAAACACAGATAGACAAAATCAACCAAAAATAGCTTGAGAGCATTTTTCAGCTTTTCTTCCTCAATTGTGTGGAGTGCATGTAGAAATATAATGAGCAACAGTGCCCCCAAATGGCCAAAAGCATAGTACATGTTTAACTCCTTCAACACAACCGCTCCGAGCATCCTCATAGTACTCCTGCACCCTGAGGGCTGAGGCTAGTCTGTTTGCCATTCGCTGCAAAAAAAAATCAAACTCGGGACACAAGGGAGGGAGCACAGATCAGGGGAGTAGAAGGAGTAATGAAGATAAACTGATTTAATGATCTGATGGGAATTTGATCTCATCTAGTCAATCACAGACCCTGCCTAATTCACAGACTCTAGTCAGCACATGTTAATGTCACCATGCATATAGTCCTGTGTGAAATAGGTGGAGTTTTATATGCCAAATCAGTATGAATGGCAATGCTGGTTACAGAAACAAGAGAAGGCGTACATACCAAATCTGAAGCTCCGTTTTGGCTTTCTGCTGTTGGAAGAAGCGAGAAAGAAAGTACCCAATTAGACAAATCACCAATGGACTACGGTTTCTATTTAAATTCAGCATGAATATTTCTACTTTTTGGTTATCTTGTAGCAAATGAAGGCAACTTTTTTTTGGTTGCTGAACTGGTCCATTACACATCAGGAATGCAAATGGCACGGCATAATTAAAAAACATAACTCTACCCGTCATCTCATGCGTATCGTAACACGAAAACACAGCTGGAGGGAAGTGTGCAAAAGTAGACCCTGATGTAAACTGACACCCATCTCCTTCACTAAGAGTGAAAAAAATATAATGCAATAATGTATTCAAATTGGAGCTCGACGTAAGACTCTCCAAAGGCAACACTGTTCATATAGTAGTTTTGATGCATTCAAGTCTGTTTGTGATGAGTCTTAAGCCTCCAAACTATTCCTGTGATGCCTATGCACCCACGCTTAAAGAGTTTGAGAGCTGTTTACTATTCCGAGCGCATTTCCTGCCAGCGTAAATATAAGCCTAAGAGGTCTTTTTCCCCCAGTATTAAGCTGTTATGTCTCATAAATTATTGAATATTTTCATAAACAGTATGAGACAGAGCTCGCGAGCATCCGACAGCGCATTAATGGCGCCTAAAATGAGGTCGCATTTCAAAAGAAGGGGGGGAAGAGGGGGAGTGAAAAGGGGGTGAAAAAAAAAATCCCTATGCATATCTAGTTTTGATCTATATAGAAGAGTCACAGGCTGCTAGAGGGGATGAGAAAAAAAAAAAGACAGGGGAAAAAAAAAAAACAGCCAAAGTGCAGATAGACCGTAAATGTGACTTATGGCATAAAAGGGATGTGTAAACCTTTACTCTCAGTAGAGAATATACAGGGGGAGGATGGGTGCCTTGATCAACGATAGACCATTCACGCCACGAACCCTTACTACAAATGATGTAGAGCTTAATAATGCAATCATTAGCTGTCTTAATGGGAACCCCCAGTCTGAAAACTACAGTAATTCACACTCTGAAAGGAACTGATGGGAAGTTTTGCATGCGGACTGGCAGTGGCGGGTTGACTTGCCGCTCCTGCAGCCAGAGAGAAGGACTTTTTAGCACCCTGCTTGATTCTTAAACGTTCTTTAAAGAGCCAGAACGGCACTGACATTTAGGAAAATAACACCCAAGCTGCTCCCGGCATGGGCTGCACAACACGGTGCTAACAACTGATAATGGCATCGGAATAAAAAACATCCAGCTTCAGCTGGGGGCAAGTTCAACAGTGTTGTTGTACATCACTGCATTACCAGTTGTTTGTTGCCCCAAGGGCAATTATTTGAGTGTGCCGTGTCTAGCAACAGCCAGACCCTGTATGAGATAGTGTGAGCAAGCGCCTGATGGACAGTGTTGGGTCCAAGAGTTCACTCAGACATTTTGCTAGATACGAACATTATGACACAGAGGTCATGGAGCACAAACTGCTATTTAATCTGACCTTCTTGCCAATTAGATCCACAATATTTTACTTTACAAGGCACTGGCTTATTCTAACAGCAAGCTGGTGTTCAGTTGTAGTACTGCATGTCCCAAAACCTGCAATGTGTCAACATGGGGATGTCAACATCATCAAAACGTCAAACTATTGAGCCATCAGCTAATATCTCCAATCATCAACTGCCAATTAAAAGTGTGTCTCTTATTTCAGGCATTAGAATTTTCCCTTAATGTAACATTTGAATGAAATGCCAGACTGTAAAAAAAACAAAAAAAAAAACAACACGCATGCATCAGCACACCCTCACACTGGTGACTGACAACCTAACAACTTTGTCCATAATAATAGAAGTGTTTGGGTACTATTGTTATTTCTGCTGGCCTTGCTTTCTGTTAAGACAACCATTACTGCTAGGTGTGCTGGATGAGGGCTAAAAATAGGGCTGCACAATATATCGCAAATTTACAGTCATCACGATATCAACATGCACAATATCCATATCGCGAAAGACTGACTGAACTGCAATAAATGGTGTTTTTCCAAAACTCTTCACCCAGAGCCACAGAGAACAGGACAAAAAAAAAAAAAAAAAAAATATATATCACAGCCATTTCTTCATCTTCTGTGCTGCTGTTATAGATTGTTAATTTTTATTTTTTTCTGGCCAAGAACTATAATTTCAATTATGTTTACATTTATTTAAGATTTAAAATTATCAAAAATATTTTCAGATTTTTTCAACACTGTTCAATGGTTCAAATGTTTTACAGGAGGCATTAAATGCTCTGTTTAAGTCATTTAAAAAAAAAAAAAACATGCTTGAATGGAAATTTTGCATTTATTTTTTTTTCTGCATAGACTAGTCAGCATCTGGAGTCTTTATCACCAGCAAATCCAAAGCAGAAAAACATGAACACTATAAAGGCTAAGTTTTTACTTACTTATCGCAACACTCAACTTTATCACATATTTCCTTAATATCGTGCAATCCTAGCTAGAAACTTCTGTCGATATTTATAAACAGGATTAACAACCTTGGTTTATGCTCCTTGAACAAATTATGACAAAACACATAGCTTCTATAACCAACATCATAGATTTACAAACTTGTATTATGGGGGGAATGTACAGATTCAGGTAGATAACTAATACTTTCTTTAGACCAATACAACTATACAAACATCAATAATGCATTAAAAACATTTAAAATAAAGTTTAGACAATAATCTCTGTTGCATTTATCAGTAGACGCTCAATTATCAAACCCTTTAAATTAACTCAAAATCAGACAATTCTAAAAAACTCATTTAAACAACATTTAAACTTACTCGCAATTTTCTCTTCACAAGTATTTATCCACGTTTGAAAGGCTTCAATGGAGTCTGGAAAATAAAAATAAACGTTACCACTGTGAAATAACGTCTTGTGAGCACCACACTGAAGTTTATTGAAGTTGCCACATAATCATTCTTAGTTTTTGTTTACATTCCAAATTCTGGACCATAACAAAAACGCTTCGCAATCACTGAAAAAGAAAAAAACACAGCTAAATATTTGAATAAATGCAAACAAACAAGCAAGCAGTACAAGTATCAAGTATTCTTTTTTCTAAAAAGTAGTCAATATCTTGTGAGCTTGTTAGAAGAACATAGGATTGGATCCAGGTTTCTGCTCAGTGCCTCCAGTCATTGGGTGAATGAATACAATTCCATAATCAACACCCAATTTAATCTACCAGGTCAAACTAGAGATGCTCCGATCAGGATTTTTGCCACCGATACCAAGTACCGATTTGTTGTCATGGTGATCGGCCGATACCAATGCCGATTCTGATTCTGGGGGGCGGGATGTTCGTTTGAAAAGGGGGATGATTTTGACTGTTTTTATTTCAGGGGGGATGACATTATTCAGTTTCTTCTTGTACATATCACCTTACGTATACTCATAACTTATAACATGTACCTTTATCCACCACTTGCTGCTTATTGCACTTCTGGTTAGACCTAAACTGCTAATCCCTCCTCATCCCCCCTCAACTCGAGTACTGACTGCTAGTGTTGGGTCGTTCGCGACCGAAATGGCTCTTAGAATGCCTGCTTTTGTAACAGAACAAATCCACAAAATTAGGCAGTTATGAGGCTTCACATAAAAGCACTAACTGCAAAAGGGTCTTTCAACTCACAAAGCATTCATATTTGCCAAGTTAGGCTAAAATAAAAGGCTACAGATAATGCTAAACCAAGAGCCGTTTGCGAGCTGAAAGAACCGGCTCTTCTTTGGGAGTCGAGTCACAAGAGCCGGTTCTCTGAAAAGAGCCGAACTTCCCATCACTGCTGACCGCGGCGCCAAACATTTACGTCCCCACTCGTCGTGTATGCCCTCACGCATCGACGTCATCAATTGTGATCGGTTCCTAAGATCGGCCAAGTTTAACGAGTGCCGATCGAGTCATAAAATGTGATTATC
>JBBJLR010000087.1:17116291-17127095 GCA_037577145.1 Brachypetersius gabonensis
ATAAAAACTTCAGCAGCAACTTTTCCAATTTCCCATATTTATGTAATTCTCAAAACTTTTGGCCACGACTGTATATACAGACACACACACACACTCGTATGTTTCTGTGTGTATGTATGTATTAATATGCCTAGTAGCAGCAGACATTGAATGACACACAGAGATATTGCACATGCTGCATGAAATCCTACCATCAAGTTTTTTTCCTGATGTGAATGCCTGGTGTGCAGCGTTGATGTTGTTGAGATGATATTCTGCAATCCTGAGGAGAGTGAATACAAGCTCATTGTACTGCATTAGTCAATTTTGCTAAATACACTTGACAGGTCCTACCTGCCAACAGTTCTACTTAGAGCTAGAAGGGAATATCTAACTAGTTATCTTGGCTCACGTTATGTACTGCTTTGCTACTGCTTCATCAGCTTCATTTTGCAGAGCATAACATGACAATGACTTATTAACAAAAAAGACTTGCTCACCAGAATTCAGAATCAAGAATAAATGTATAATGATAGTTTGTATTTCTTATGTAATGATTGTGAGCAAATAACACTTACCCTGTCCTCAGGAAGGCAATGGCCAAGCCAGGCTGTAGCTGCTGTGCTTTCTTAGCATCATCAGCTGCACCTGAGAATTATACGAAACCTTGGGTAAATATGCTAAACAAATTGGCCCAAGTCTCTAAATTATATGACGAATACAGAATGTCCATATATCCATGATAGACAAATGCATAGAAAACAAACAGGTAAACAGACAATAAACAAACAAGCAGATAGACAAACAGGTAGATGAGTAGACAGACAGACAGGCAGAATGTTAGCTATAGGAATGCCTACAATTTTGGCCAGAGACTAATAAACCTTAGATGAACAAGCTAGACACATTTTAAATGATATGAGAAATACAGGATATCCATCCATCCAAGATAGACAGATGCATTTGAAAATAGTTAAACCGTAAACAAAGATAAATAGGTAGACAAATAAATAGGCAGACAGACAGACAGTCAGTTAGCTATTAGAATGCATACACATCAGGCCAGAATCAAACCAACCTTGGGTAAACATGCTACACATGGGCTTAAGAGTTTGTATATTGTACAAGACATAAGGGATATCCATACATCCAAGATAGACAGATGCACATAAAAAAAGCTAAACAGTACACAAACAAATAGACAGATAAACAGTTAGTGAGTGAGATAGTTATCAGAATGCATAAACATCTGGCCAAACATAGGCAGATGCATGAAAATGTTTACTTAACATATGGTCATATAAACTGAAAAGAGGATCAGACAACATGAAGTTAACTTACTGTTGTAGTCTTTGAGCAGTATTTGTGCATAAGCTCGCTGACAGAGCCACTCTGCATTGTCAGCTGTCTCCTCTAAAGCCTCATTCAGCTCCTAGAAAAACAATAGATTTCGTCAGTTCAGAAATAAACTGATGATATAATAACAAGCAACACTACCGTTTTAATGAAGACACAACAAACAACCTGACCACCTGTACACAGGTGTCTAGAATATTCTGGATCTTAGCAAATGCTGTAGGTGCTAACTGTTACCAAAGCTTACAATAGAATGACCATGTACCACCCGGTGGTCTCTTTTAACTAAACAACTGATAACTGTGACTTTATGTGGCAAACATGGGCATAACACGACTTTCGGTAGTGGAATAAACTTCTTCAGCCTAGATAAGGCTTACTAGCTCGGTAAGAAGGCTAAGCTAAAGCTACGCACTAAACAAGATTATTTCTATGCAAATCAAGATATTAATGGATTCGTTTCTAACAACTAAACACAAGCAGAGCAGGCAAAGTGTCAAACAAAAGTAGTAAATATAAGGTAAACCTAGCTTGGTTTCTCTGTCCAGCATCCGTTAGCAAGCTAAGTGCTAGCTAACGTTGTTGAAAATGAGCTAACAGCACAAAAAGGCTCAAAACGCCTGTTTTAAGCACTAAAGTGTGAACTCGCACGAAGTCACATCAGACTGTACATATGGTGGTATGTGGTGATCCTAAGTGAGTTAGAAAACTAACTAAAAGTCATTAAAACAACAGGAGTTAGCTGTGGTTAGCTGGCTAGTGCCGTTACCTGGAGAGCTCGTTTCGGGTCCTCGTCTATAAAACTGTCAGAAAAACTCCTGCATAAAGAAAATTTTCGAAAAAAAAAGATACATGTGGTTAATAAATACAGTATCATAAGATATTAGAATGGTGCCGGAAAATCTAGACGAACCTGTGGCTTGCCATGAGTCCGGGGTTCTTGGTGTTGAAGGTCTAGAAAGTTCAGTGTGAAAACGAAACTGAGGGGCCTCTGCCTCCTGCCTCCTGTCTCCATGTAAACATGAGGACTGTCAGTGCGAGAACACTCAGCAAAATAAAAGCACCCAGGTCTGACGATTTAAACGTTCTACACTATTTGGACAAAAGTATAAGGACTTTTGAACTTTTCATCAAACATGTCTTGTGATTTAAACATCATGCATTATGTGGACAAAAGTATTGGGACAAACCCTGTTTTTGTTTTTTCAGGGTTCTAGCTAAGCCTTGGGACTTGTGAGCTTATCATCAAACGTCACCGTGGTTTGATGAGTTGAGTAATACGTTGACAAGAGTATAGTGACGAACCACTTAATTACTGAATTCAGATGGCCCCTTACTTACAGTGTAGGGCAATCTCATAGATTTGGCATACCAAGACATTTTGGACAACACGAATCTTCCTACTTTGTGGAGTTTAGTTTAGGGAACGCCCTTTTCTATTCCAGCGTGTCTGTGCCCCAGTAAAGACATGGTTTGAGTTCAGGGTTTAAGAATCTGTCTGGTCCGCACAGAGCCCTGACTTCATACCAATCCAACACACTGTATTTGAATGCAAAGTCCCTGTTGGTGTCATGAATGGGCGTCCCAATATTTTTGGTCATTAAGTGTATAACAGTGATGTTTTAACCGTTAGACTGCCATTTTTTCACATAAAGTAGAAAAAAATTGGTTTAAAATAAGAAAAATTCCGATTTTTAAAATTTATTTAAGCCATTCTTAGTGGTCTGGTGTGAAATAATAATGCATTACTGTATACCCACACTTGCTCATGACTTATTTTTCTATAAAGGAACCAGGGGTGACAATGAGGATCATACAAAAATAACCATTTTAATTTACTACAAAAAACGAGTTTTTATATATAATGTGGATAATGATTGGGTTGAGGATAGGGCTCTGCGCAGTCACATTAGTTAAGCTCATCAGTCCAGGCCTTGAGGGACTTTGCTTTTTATACTGGTGGGATGGGACATGGCCTTCCCCAAAGTTGGAAGCCTATAATTGTTAAAAAATGTCTTTGTATGCAATTGCCTTACCACAACTTTTCATTATGGTACAAAGTGAAAAACAGCCTCAGACCATTATCCTATACTTATCCTCAGTGTAGCCATTGTCATTTGCACTACACTTTGTCTGGTCCCGTCTCGTTTAGTGATATTGTTGCTCTAGTTCTGTCTTGTTTTGCACTCGTGTTCTGTTCTCTTCTGCTCTTGTGTTGCGCCATGGTTCTGGAGGAACGTTGTTTCATTTTTACTATGTACTGTATACTTGAATTGACTTATGCCTCCTCCAGCAAACTCTACTGTTAGCATTACACCTCCCACTACATACTGTTCTTCTGGCTTCCACCAAACCCATATTCATCCAGACAGCGTGTTTCATCACTCCATATAAATTCATTTTAATTCAATAGGTGGGGTGTCCACTTTCAGCCATAGTGTATTAAACAATTAACAATTCAAATATCTGGTCTCCATCACCCTTAGCGACTTTATTCTCATTAGATTGAAAAATCTTCATTTATTCTTTACATAAAACAAACATATATCAGGAATGAACAATTCATAAAAACTGGACACAAATGAACAGTAATAATGTGAAATAATGTGAAAGTTTGATTGTCTTTACTTTTTCATGCTTAAAAAGACTTAATTTAAAAGACGTATGTCATTTTAGTCAAAATCTTACCAAATTGTCGTTTGCTAGGAGTTGCTTAGTCATCCGCGTGCTTCAGATATCTAGTTTCAGTACGGACAAAATAGACAAAGTCCCAGTGCTTGTGGAAAATGCTGAATGTTTTATTTCTTAAATACAAGCTGTATAACTTCACAACCGTTTGAGTATAAAATAGATCAAAGTTGAATACAGTCATATAAAAAGCGAATTCATATTTTCAGCAAACGGAGGCATACATGTTCAGTGACATCAGCAATAAGTTCAGATAGAAGAGCGAATGCATAGGTGGTCCAGCATGGAAAATAAGAACATTTTCTGAAGAATATAATAACTTGAAAACATTAATATAATGGCTTTTTATCCATACGCATTGTACAGGCTTTTTTCATTCAAATAGAACAGGGCGGGTTAGCCAACAAAAAAGAAAGACAAACAAACGCATCGCTCACATTCAACTTTTTGTCAGTACTAAAGCACATAACGCAGGAGCCAATAAGAGACAGAGGAGGACAACAGATGTAACTGCTTGTATATATACAATTTTGGAAACAGCAGTTCCTCCTTTTTGGTCTCGGATTAGATCACGGACTTGTCGGTCCTAAAATTCTCGTCCACACAAAATGAAATAAATTCTCTCTTTGTTTTGGTTCATTCCAAACAGTGCATCAGTGGTAGAAAATACACAACCAGTATGGAGTTCATTCTTATCTACGTGTAAAATCTGCAATGAAATGTCATTTAAAAAACTGTTACCGCACACGGTGTTAAAAATCTGAGGGTAAAAAAAATGGCTGTTATTGTGGAGTTCAGTCATGTAGGTTTATGCGAACATTGATTGTGACCACAGCCACAGTAAACAATGCTGACTTACTTCCTCCAATACATTTTATGTAAAAAGCATGCAGTCATGTTGTTCTCCACAAATATAATGCCTTCCTAATCTTGCTAAACAACTGTCAGACTTTCATCAACAGCGAATGTGAGCAAACCAGACTAAACGTGAGCTGCGTTTAAGTAAGCCTGCTGCCGTACAGATCCTACAGTCTATACATAATATATATATGTAGCATCTGTATTGCTTGAAGAACAGTGCACTCTTGTTTTACTTGAACACATCCATGGTCAAATCACATCATAGCTACTGGAACAAAACTTTGGATATGAAGTTCTAATAAATAATTCTTTTTTTTTTTTACAAAGAACTGCAATTTTTATAGTATTGAAAGTTAAGGTTGTTTTACCTTCTACTGTAATTTACCATTAAAAGACACGTTTTGTTCTTCAGTGATGATACAATCTGAATACACATTTGAGGAGGCTGCATTATGAATGCATGTTGGACAGTAATATAGAATGATTGTCACACCTGTATCATTCATTTAGGCATATTCAAGACAACATTGTAAGTACAAAAATTAATCACATAATGGGCAGCAGCAGTCCAAGCATGTCACCGGATTTAAAACATTTCCTAAAACATTTGTTTGGTCTTCAGAATTAAAGCACTCCTTGTCAGGATCACATATTTGGTCCAGGTGAGAATGGTGTCCATTTAATGAAACTTCTTTAACAATATATATTAAGTTCACATGACTGTATTCTCACAAGCAGTTGATCATGCTGTTGTGCATGACATGCAGTCTCACCAATTAAGTAAAACCATTAAATGTATGTTTTAATAAATGAGTTTGCTGGAAAAAAACGTATTGTACTTGAAGTCACATGACCTCCTTCCTATCGCCCCTGTTATATACAGTAGTCTCAGTTAGCTTTGGTCATATTTATTTGCGACAGATGTCTCGAAAGAGACTGGCCTTTCATTTCATGGCTACATAGCTGACACATCATGTGTCAGGGTACCACCCTGAGGCATAACATTGCAGTACATTATTTAGGGCACTTAAGTGAAGAAAGAACAGATTGCACAAAAATCGCAAATCTAAAAGGAAAAATCACCTACAAGATTTCATAGCATAGCAAGGCAAATGCGGTGCAAAGAAACAGCGAGAAACAGGGATGGGGGGGGAAAACAAGGAGTGACTAAATTCCAGTGCATTGTGCAAGTCTCAAAGGAATGTGATGAGTAAGGCTTTTTGGTGTTGGACTAATGATGGTTTACTCCAATCCTAGCCTAGCTTGAAGACTCCACTGTTTCACTGTTAGAAGTGTAACCCACCCAAGAGTCATTAATGATGAGAACACTCAGGGGCTCCATCTTCATTTCAGAGGGACACTTCTGGTGCGCATCGTGGGAGTAGACAGAGCCGCTAAGCTCCATGTCCTCAGGCAGTGCTCTGGGTTCGGGGTCCAAGCCTACTTGACCTGAGCTGTGTTGTGGTTCTGTTGCTGTGACAACGGAATGGATGACAGTACCAGGAGGCTGAGTCACCAGATGCTGCCCTCCCCCAACAAAAGTCACCACTGAGGTATTGGTACTTGATGACCCTGAAGTAGAGGCTGTTACCACCTCGCAGTGGGCGGCTTCTTCTAGGCTAGGATTTGACAACGACTGGTCCATGGCCACGTTCTGCACAACTAGGGTCACCTCCTCTGAATCTGGAATGGCTTGCATAATAAACTGTGGAGAGGTCATCATAGACCCATCAGTTGCTTGTTCAGTGGGTGTTACTGGAACCAGCTGCAGGGTGACGATCTGAGTAGACGTGCTGTCTTCCTGATCCTCTGTGGTCTGAACTTCCAGCTCTTCCTGTTGTACTTCCATCGTCACCTGCTTGTCACGTAGCCTCTCCAATAGCTGAGCGGTGTGGAAGACTGAACCATGCTGGCCTGGCTGAATGGACTGAACGTTTTGGAGAGTCCTCAGCATCTCAGCAGAGACAATAGGCAGATGTTGCTGCTGGATAAGACCTAACGGTCGAGAGGCACCGGTGGCGCCCGTCACCTCAGCAGGCTGCTCCACTGCACTACGCTGTCCGCCATTAACCACATTGCGGACTTTTGTGTTCTGAGTGGATGTTTGGTTTGTAGCCATCGGTTTGGGCTGAAAGGCAGATGTGTAATTTAAGGTCTGGTCGCTGTAGGGATCTACATCATCCTCATTTTGAAAGGTAATATCATTACCCCCACTGCCATCATCATCATCCCCTATATAGACAATGTCTTTGGGCATCTCTGCAAACTGATACACCAGTCTCTGTCCCTCAACTTTATTCAGGATACCACGCTGGTAGTAATATCTGTCAATGAAAAAAAGAGGCAAACCACACCATATAGAAAACTCAATGAATGAAGTTGTAACCTTGTCCTTTACTGGCTTTTCATTAAGGTAACAAGTAAAGTACCATACAGAAAGAGGGGAAAAACCTACCGGAGTGCTCTTCCCATTGTTTCATAGTTCATATCAGGCTTGTTTTTATGTTTGCCCCATAACTGCGACACAGCCTTGGAGTCCACAAGCTTGAAGATGCCCTTTTCACGATTGGTCCACTTGATGTACCTGGGGCAGGCATTCCTGTCCTGTAGCAATGCAATCAGGAACTCCCAAAGGTAAAGCGTATTTCCTGCGGAGAAGTAAAATGGAACATCCATCTTAGGTACGACTGGAGCTTTTCACGTGGTGTATTAGCTAAAATAATTTCTCAAATAAATTCATCAATTGAATTGACAAGAATTAAGAAGTCCTAACCTTTGCTGTCTTTGCTCTTCTTAACAGTAATGTCAGGCATTGGAGAATGTGGCCTTGGTCTTTTTGGTTTTCTACCTGAAGGGCATAAGAAGTACCAATAGACATTAACACCACCACTACATGTTGGAAATTAAAATATTTTAGAAAATAAAATGCTGACTGATTTAAGTTACCTCTTTTTGTCTTTGGCTTGTCGTCCTGTATGATGCCTTTCTGAAACTGGAGAAACTGTTCTTGTCCAATTACACTATCCGTCAGGATCTGGCCACCCTCTATCAGAGGCGAGTTCAAAAATATCTGAGCTGTGATAGAAAAACAGTATAAGTTTATAACTCGTGATTTAAATAAGAAAAAAAAAGAAAAGAAACTGGAATAACACCAATAATTTCACATTTCTGCATAAATCCAAGTGAAACGGAGAACCGAAGAAGTGATTTTCCTGATAATAGTGATGATTCAACCAGGCGGCACAATGGCTACACCATAAATATCCACAATGTGTTCCTCAAAGTAAGTAATCAGGGAGCACACACTTCTCTTCTTAATTTTAATGTGTAGTAAGGATAAGGGTAAAAATAATTTCAATAATGGCAAATCTAAAAATGTATTTCCCCCGGTACTATTTTGCTTTAAAATGGCTTGCATGTATCTCTGCATAACTGCATCTTTAAAAATGTCATTTTACATCAAAACCATTAAAAACAATCTATCAGGCATCAGGGAGGTGCGATCTTATAACCATCATTTAGTGTTTTAAGATTCTGTCAGACTTCAACACACAAGCATAAGCTGTTTACACCTTAATCAATTGCTGTTTTTGAAGCCAGATTTCCATGAAAGCAAGAAACCAAAGCCATTGGAGAACTGAGAGGAAACATTACAACTGGTCTACTCACAGAGCTGCTTCTCATCCAGGGCCAGTGGACAAGTTGAGTCTATATTCAGCAAGGCTTCAGCAGCTTCTGCTGTCTCCACAGTATCCTCATTACCACTCTGAAAGGCTTCCACTGCAAGGTGAACAAAAAGCAACACGTCAGCTGCCAGTTTCGCTGGACGAAAATACTGCAGAGACACCTGGCAACACACTCGAGAGGCCAGTCTCATTCAAATGCAATGAAAAAGAAAAAAAAAAAAGTTTAAAGGTTCAATGTTACTTTGTCGTCAGCAGCTGTGTACATGTACATAGTGTGATGAGACAACGTTTTTCCATGGAGCAACATATAGAGTGCAAGTAACAACAGACAACACAATAAAGAGACAATTATTAATGTTTGTGTATGTAACAGTGTGGATACTATGTAAACCTGTCAGAATGATGAGTATTAATCGTTAGTATAACTACTACACAAGAGGCAGTCAGCAGCATTGAGCAAAGTGCAAGGAATGATAGAAACAGCACAATAAATGGACAATATAGCAATGTGACAGTCGTGTGAACGGGATGTAAAACTGAAACAGTACAATAAATAGAAAGGCCTGCAATGTAACAGCAGTATGAACGGGATGTAAAAGTGGCACACTACAACAAAAAGACTGTATAACATTGTGACAGCAGTGTGGATGGGCTGTAACTGAAACACTACAATAAATAGACTGTACTGCAATGTAACAGTAGTTTGAATGGGATGTAGATCTGTAACAGCAAAATAAACAGTGTATATAAATGTAGATAAAAGTGGTGAGAATGGGATGTAAAACGAACAGTAAACAGACAATACTGCAGTATGACAGAAGTGTGATTGGGATGTAAACCCCACACAATACAGTATGAAGACCATACAAACGTGTAACGTAAGTGGGAAGTGTTCGTAAACCTAACGCACAACACAGGTAGCGTGTGTATGTGGCGATAGTATACAAAAACAGCCCCTTTCTACAAAATGAAAAAGAATTTTGTATATTATTTGCTGTCATTTATGTCGTTTTATTTCAGATTCAGCTCTCAGCTTTTCCAGGTGCCCTTCGTGTGAACCTCACACCCCATGCTGGAAACTACCGAGGGCGTAGAGCCGGAGTGAACACGTCAGGCTGAGATAAGCAAAACTATCTCAGGCTACAAGGCTAACACTCTTTAGCACACTTCACAAAACAACAAAAAAAAGTTGCCCTTTACGGTCTCTAGCCACGTTGAGACGTATTCGACGTTAGATACTGTCTGTAAGTACTTCGGTCTGTAGCTCACAGCGTGTTTTATTACTTATTGTATTACTTATTAGCCATTTAAGCTCGAGTTTAGCAACCCATCATTCCTAACACACTTATACACAAGAGTCAACAGGAGAGAGCTTCCAACATAAACAAACCAGCCAAACTTACTTCTCGCAGAATCAGTCATCTCAAAGAGTGCGGAGGAGCACACGCTCAAGCAAAAATGGGACGGTTTAGTCCAGCAAAATGTTTACATTTTCGGGTCGACTGCAGTTTTACCAACTCCGACCCCCAGCTCCCTACCTCGCCCACCATGGTCGACATCAGTGCTGTGCTGCAAGGCGGGTTCCTACATGATAACCCACGTGAGAGCTGGGCCTCTGGTAGAAAAACACACTATGTGGACAAAAGTATTGGGACACACCTGCTTATTTTTAGGGTTTGGGCTAGGCCTCTTACTTCTGTGGACACAGTTTGGAGAAGAACCTTTTCTATTCCAGCATGACGGTGCCCCAGTGCACAAAGCAATCTTTATAAAGACATGGCTGGATGAGTTTTTTATGGAAAAACTAGACTGCATAGAGCCCGAACCTCAACCCCATCCAACACTTTTGGGATGAACTGGAACGGAGAGTGCAAACCAGGCCTTCTCGTCCAACATCAGTGCCGGAGCTCATAAATGCTCTACTACAGAATGAATGGAAACAATTTCCCACAGAAACTCCAAAATCATGTGGAAAGCCTTCCAAAAAGAGTGGAAGCTGTTCTTGCTAAAAGAAGTCCCGGTCTCTGCAACAATCATGCGTCCCAATACTTTTGTTCATAAGGTGTAGCTTGTGTAAAGGTCGGTATTTATTTCTTAAAATTTAAACATACATGACCCTTTTAATTAGAGTAGAATGTGCGCTGGGGTTTGAGGGAAAACTCCAGTGCCAGTTCAATAGCTAGAGACCTAACACATATCAAACTTTTGTTTTTACTTGATTTATTTGTCTGATT
>JBBJLR010000087.1:17128756-17139056 GCA_037577145.1 Brachypetersius gabonensis
TCCATTTCAACTTAAATATAAAACAGTCTACAAGGATATGTTTATTTATGTCCAATGATTTACTTTAAATAGCAAAAAGTGACCCTGAAAACTTTGGGAAATCTAGAAATGTTGGGGGAAATGATTGTACAGACGAATGCAGATTGTGAATGTGAGCAAAAAAAGTCACTTCCAACTCGGCTAGGTGTATTGCAGCCTTAAACAGCAAGAATGAATTGTGAAAACATTGTGTTCTGGGGGAAAATGGTCCTTTGGGAAACAAAAATAGAAAAACGTCCCTGCAAGCTGTCTCGTAGCTGGGCTTGTTTTTCTAAGGCCTGCACCCCAAGCAATGAGAATTTAACCTGAAAACAGGGTTAGGATAAAAAATCTACAGCAAACAATTCTTATGGGAGACAGACTCTGAATGGAGTCTAAGCTAGATTGATGTCCTAAACAAAGCATTTTTAATTGAAACTTTGGAATGACAGCTCTAGAGAGGAAATGAGCCCCTTTGTGGGCTTCAGTAGCCTACATCTTCAGAGCCTACAGAGCGTGGCCTAAAGTATGCAAATGATGCGTTTCGGAGCATGACCTGGATTTTAGCAATTTGTGCACATGCATCCCATTCACACCGCCCCGGAGATTGGGCCCTTACTCTCAGAGGCTGCTATGACAAACTGAATCACAATTACAAGGACTTCAATTCAAACCTGAGTGGGAATTGTACCTTACCTGTCAGTTGCGGTAGGTCCTCCACAGCCTCTTGCTCCAGCCCTGTTTCTAGGTGACCACCTGTCAATGGCTGCTCACAAGTCAGCCCCGAGTAGTTGAGGAGGTGGGCGTGTGGCATTTGCTCCACAATTACCGCTGGGAAAGATGATGGATCTGCCAGCTGCAGATGGCACAAGAGGTCGAAAAAAAAAAAAAAGCTGTAATATTATGGCTAAAGTGTCAGACGGATCTCGATATAGCACGGCATAAAAAATCTTTTCTTTTTTTTCCCCCGTCGGCAGCATTAGCTCGTTCCATAATAGAAGTGGGTTGCGTGAATCAAGGTCACTCGCAGCTTTATTATGTATCCCACACAGTAAACCAGCGCATGAATAATTAACAATAGAAATGAGTTCTCAACATTTTCAACCATTATCGGCCCTTTTTTTTGTGGGAGACATCTGTTTACACCAAACCTACTTTGATTAACCCAGCAGAAGTATGCAAATGCGCTGACGAATGCGCAACAAAAGAAAGATATTAATGGTGCGTACCTGCAAACTGTCGTCCTCTTCCTTGCTCGCACCCTCCCAAAAGCTCTCGGTCTGCTGAACTGCAGCGGCCATACTGAACACGTGTGGGAGTACTATGGTGTCATCACAGCAGGCCTTTTTCAGGCTACAGCGACTAATTACAGTTCCAGAAAGGCCTAGTTAAGCTCGCAGACCCCTTCAAGGCCTGATATGGGGCTGTCTTCAAGTAGATCCATGTTGCAACAGCACTTTAGTTCAGGCTTTCTGATGTTTTTTTTTTTCAAACGGTGACACAGGTGTGGAGCTCTGGACCTGTAAAAGAGGAACATCGCAGGTTAGTTCTCCTAACGCAGATCGCTTCTCTAGGCTGTTCTGCATCACGTCCAGTGTCATTCGAATTAAATACCATATCCTTTTTTTTTTCTTTCTCAAAACATGTTCCCTCGCACCTATTTGCAGCCAACAGAAAAATGCAGAGCAAGCCTAACATCCCCATTCAGGAGAAGTTCTGTTAACGTTCACTTTCCATTCCCTTCTCACCGCGTCGTACTGTTGAGCGTAAACAACGTTTTCTCTCGCCCTCCATGTCTGCTCTTGCTGCACTCCCTTATCTCTCTATGTAGACACACCATGCACGAAACAGGAAGGAAGTGTGTTTTTGACGTCAGGCCAGGCAAGAGTGGGTAGAAACAGCAGCTGCAGACAGGATGGCAGAAAGGCTCAGAGAATGGATGGCACCACCAGGAGTGGAAATTGAACCAAATCCAGGTGTTGCTGAAATAACACTGTCCTGCACTTTTACAGTTTATTAACTCCCAAAACAACTCATCCAGCTAAGTGCTTCTTCGGCTCGACATGCTGTGCTTGTGCAGGGAACACTCTGTGCGATATGCTCAGCAGTGATACTTCATGACCAAAATGGAGAACCAATGCTATAGTGCTTAAACTGCATAATGGTTAGAAGGCCATTCATAGTAGGAACTGAACAATTACACTATAGCATTGTAAAGTGCAGTGTCATAGTGACATTTAAAGTGCTCTATACCAAATTACCTCCACCAAACCCATCTAGTCCCTCTGAAAGACTAGTTTGTTCATCCCAAAGTTGCTTGACTGAATCGATATACACTACCAGTCAAAAGTTTTAGAACACTCCCATTTTTCTGTTTTGTTGTATAGAAGTTCAAGCGGTTCAGTGTCTCATTGTTCATTCTGCAGAAAGTTCTTCCAGCTCTGCTGCAGAAGTTCTCATAGGTGTGCGGCTCTTACAGGCTGCTCTGCTTTCACTCTTCTGTCCAGTTCATCCTAAAGCAGCTCTAAGGGGTTTCAGTCTGGAGACTTCTGGCCACTCCATGTTCTCCAGCTCTCCATCTTGTTCTGTTTTCTAAGGCGGTTCTGGCAGAGCTTGGACTAATGTTTTGGGTCACTGTCTTTCTGTAGAATGAACCCAACCAACCAGGCCCAAACCAGAGGAACTGCATGGAGCTACAGAATAATTGCCTACTTCTGAGTAACCTCACCATTTTTAAACCTCCTGCAGTTCAGCACTGTCCTTTATACCATTTCATGCTATTCACTGCATGTGGACTGTTTGAATTTCAATAAGAAAAAAGCTTGAAACACTGGGGCTGTTCTAAAACTTTTGACTGGTAGTGTATGGGGAATTTGGGGGCCAAGTCAACTCTTTGTCGTGTTCCTCAAACATTCCTGATTTTTTTGCGTTGTGGAAGGGCACGGCTGAAAGAGACCGCTGTCATTTGGGAATACCATTGCAATGAAGGGGTGTACTTGGTCTGCTACAATATTTAGGTTGGATGGTACATGTCAGATTAACATGATTATAAGTGCAAGGAGCCAAGGTTTCCTGACAGAGCATTGCCAAGGGCATCACACAGCCTCCACTGTCTTTCCTTCTTCCCATAGTGCATCCTGGTACCATTTCTTCTAAAGGTAGAGGCACACATCCACAAGATCCAGCATCTTGCAGTGATCCAGTTTGATGCCCAGTGTAGGTTCTTTTTGTGGTGGACATAGGTCAACCCCATAAGCAGCAAACTGAGAGGCACTGTGTGTTTTGACACCTTTCTCTAATATCCAGCATGAACAGTAGATCTTTTGTACAGTCGGACCAGATGGGCTTGTCTTCGCTCCCCACAAGAATTAACGAGCCTTGGGCTCACCAAACCACCGGTCATCCTTCTTTGGACCACTTAGTAATAGCTAACCACCGCATACAGGAAACAGCCCATAAAAACTGCTGTTTTGGAGACACTCTGGCCCAGTTGTGTAAACATCACAGTTTGGTTCCTGTGAAAGTACTACTAACACATCAAATCCCAGAACTGTCACTTGCTACCTAATACTTCCCGCCCCTTCACAGGTGCCATCTTAATGAGATAATCAGTGTTATTAACTTAGCCTGACATCGTTTTTAATGTTGTCAGAACCATACGTTGCAACTTTACAGGAGAAACAACAAACCTTCTTCATTTATAATGAAACAAATACATTTTGGACAAAACCATTCGTCATAAAAAAAGTTTTACAGCTCATGATATTTTCAAATGTATGGAGACACTGATGATTATTAACCATGAGATCTACAATCCTCCAAAGGATCAAAAGGACCATGAAAGCAAATACCATCTCTCCTTTCGGCTCACATAACCTAAAATTGAATAAACACCCACCTGTGATATAACCCTCTAAAGTTATATCAGTAAGTGAGATTAGTAAATGTCAGCATTACCTGAAATAGAAGGAACTGCTTCATCAGTGGTTTTCATGAGCTTTGCCTTTTGTGCTGGTGGCGATGAGATCACTACACTGTGGCTTTGGTCTGTCTTGTTTGCTGTATATATGGCTGCAACTATCTAGAAACCCCAAAGGTGTCCGTAAATGTTTTGAGTTATACCAGAAAAGCCTGTTTCCAGCTTATTATGCGGTTACCCTATGAAAATCTCTCTCACACACAGACTGCTCTCACTGCCCTCCCCCCTTTACCTCACCACTCCCTCCTTTGGTGTCGTATTACGGCACGTAAACATGGTGACAGTACCTTGACAACAGGCCTAATGCAGGGCACACCTGGACTGCTGGAGGTAGCTCCAGCTTCCAGGCATTTCAGCTCCCTTAGGGTTACGTTTTTGTTCTGCTGTCCACCTGTGTCTGCTTATGGGTGGTAAGGTTTGCTGAGTGATAAATAGCACAATTCAGATTGTTTTGTTTTTACCAAGGGTCACTTTTCTGATGCAGCAGAGGCAACAACAACTACACGGCATACTGCCTCACATTAGGCAAAAAATAAGGACAATTAAAAGCACAGGAAGTTTTTAATAAGCTGGGTCTCAACAGAGAACATTGAAAAGCAGATTGGAATGGGTTGTGATAAAGAGTTCCCTAGCAGCCAGTCTTGATGTAGGGACAGTGACACAGCCAACGTCAGAAGATCTTATAGAGCAGGCAAGAAAATAGGGCAGAAGAACCTAATTATAAGACAGAAGGAGGGACTTTAAGTGTTATTTAAGGAGAATGCTGTTGGACATTTGGTTCAATCAACAAGTCAACAATATGAAACAATATGAAGCATGGACCCAACTTCCACACTTTCTATGTCTCTGACAGCACTTCTGAGTGCCTTTTGCAATGTCGCTACATATTCTTCCACCTGAATTTAAATGGTCTTCTCTGAAAAGCCTCAGATAGAAACTGATTGGTTATTACTTGGCCTGGGCCAGGAAATGCAACAAACCACAGTACCGGCTTGGTGACCTGATTCTTATGGGGTAACTGCTAGTATGAACTATAATGTCATTAGTTGAATCTGCCTCTAGCTTCTAGAGACTCATAGCTTCTCCACCACCATTTTAGATCATCCACGGGCCTAATTATCTAGACTTTGATGTTTTTTAGAGCTCTGTTTTGATTCAAAGCTGAAAAATCAGGGCTTGAATGAAGAAGTTAATTGAGCAAAGACATTATTGCAATATGTGTGTGTCAAGTCAGATACAGGAAACCAACCTAAGCTGAGAATCAAAATACAGGAATATATGTTTAATGTTTAAAGTTTCATACCCCTGACTTAGCATGGAAATAACAAGCACTCCTCAGGATCTCTTTGACTGCTTAAAAAAAAAAAAAGGTGCTAAGGGACTGCTGTGAGCTTTCACATTCTGTCACTGCGTGAAGTCCCAACTCCAAACCACTGTTAAAAATAAGGGTGCCAGAAAGGGTATTTTTTGCATGATGCCATAGAAGACACTTTTTAGCTGCTTAAGAACTGGACAGTGGATCGATATTTAAAGAACCACATGAGTGTGAAAAACACGTAGTGCAAAGGTCTTTGAAACAAACCTTAAAATGACAAATAATTTTTGCATTATATGAAGTTGCTTTATACTTTTTAAAGGGTCTGTGTCTGGCTCTTCAGGGAACTAAGCTGGCTCTTCAATGGCATTACTCAAAGAACCATTTGTAACACCTTTTTTTTAAGCCTTTTGTAGCGTTTTTTAAGCCTTTAATGCTGAGGCTGAAAGAAGCTGTGTCTGAAATTTCTACACTCTTTGTTGATTGAATTGTTTAATAATGTTACAAACACTGAATGGTAGCTAGCAGTCGCCAGTTAGCATGATGTGTGAATAATGTTCATTGATGGCTATTGGCTTTTAGTCTCTGTTAGCAACATTAGCATTATTTACCAAACGATTTGTTTTAATCACTTTGTCATATTTGCTTTATTTTCTAAAGAATATGATGTACCAAAGCTGAACATTCATTCATTTTCAAAACGCTGGATGTGTAAATGAGGGGGGCATTTTGCTCCTCAGACATCAGTGCATGGTGAACACTGGGATGAATGATAAGTTACATTCCTTATAGTTAAATACTTGACCGATGAGGTCAAATGAACATTTTAATGTTAAACTTTATTTCACAATCCTTTTTTTGATATAATGGCACTACCTAAATGCATAAAAATGTAAGCAGTTAAACTGCAGCTTATGCATGAAGTTATTTCCAGAACATTTATCATATGTTCTCAGGCCTCAAGCACCCCAGATAGTTCCTCATGATGAGAGGAGGGGTGAGTGAAGAATATAAAGAAACTGTATGATTGCATCTGGACTCTTTTACAAAGGTGTGGAAGATGTAGGTGTCATAATATAAAAGGAGCAGTATTTTATCTGACTTTATATGAATTTGCTCCACACAGTACTATTTTGCTTGCAACTAAAAACACGAGTGCCATTTAAATGTCATTTATTAACCGCCGCTTTACTGTGACTGTCTTCACACCCACAGCTCAAGGGGCTGCTTGGGCTCAAGGTTTGGGGGAGGGGGGATGGAAGAAGCAAGCGTGGCGGTTATCAGAGGCGAAGCAGAGAGGAAGCTTGGTGGGCCTAACTTTCGCACCAAGACAGAAGGCCAGACCCTAGTTGTGTGTCGAGTTTCATTTTTACTTTCCTCTTACCCCAAATGTAGCCACCCATCCAAGACTTGTTGAGTGCCTGAAGGCTGTTTCTGTAGTTTGGCACTAGAGGCTACTAGGTTAACGTGGCTAAGACAATGGAAACCTACAGCTAGCAATAAGCGTCGTACAAACCACATCGCTGTATCACCACACACTTAAAAATTGAATTCTTAAGTAACTCATGATGCGGTTTCTGGCAGAGACAAAAACTGTACTGCATAGATTTAAAAAAATTTTCCATTCTGATCATGTTTTAGCCACGTTAGCCTTAAAGCTCTGGAAAGATACTTCATACATCAACTATGTTTTGGCTGAGTGACCCTGTTGGACATAAATGGACAAGTGTACAATTCTGATTGTCTTATTCTCCTTAATTTCACTTGTCTTTTTTGTCCTCGGACACATTCTAAGACTCCCAGAGAACATGTATTGCTCAATAAGAAAAGAACAAAACATGTATCTGCAGGTAGCCATTGTATTGCAGCCAGCAAAATGGAAATGGTGGTTTTGTAGAAAGTGTCAGAGAGTGTAGTCTGCGGTATAAGACATGATAAATCCCTGTATGTTTATATGCTAGCTCATAAACAGACTTTGCCCCTTTCATGCTGACGCCTCCCTTGCATAAATTCCCGGTGAGAGAATGTGCGAAGCGCTGTTTTCGAATCTGCTGCCTCCAACATCATGTTTATCAGTCCCAAGTCGGTCAAACTTTCTGCAAAGAAGCTGAACAACAACTTCTGCCCCTCACCACGTGTGTTATGCAGAGTAGTCACCCCCCCCCCCCCTCTTCCCCCCATTTCTATTTTCCTTGCTGTATTCCTCATGTAGAAGAGTAATAGACAAGCCAACGGCGCTGCAAAGCACTTATCAGCACTAGTTTATGCTGTCTCTGCCACCCTTGTTATCAACCTTGGCCTATTTTTTGGGGTGGGTGTTGGGGTGGAGGGGTGTGTGTGTTCTGATTATGCTGCCATGCGCTGGCAATAAGTCCATCTCTCTGCCCCCCAGGTGCACATCAGATCGAATTGCGTGTCCTCATACATACATATCAAACACATTCAGGCAGCCACAAAGGTAAAAAGCACACTCGCAGAACGTAAAGGCTGAAAGTACGGTCAGGTGTGGGTGCATGTTGGCTTTCTGTGATGTGTTCCGCCTCCACTGCTCATTTTCCAACAGCCTCACATGACCGTAGAGAGACATTTGATCATGTAAAGGCAGTGCATTAAAGCAGTAGATTGACAAAACATCTAATTTACACAATTTTCCCACTAAGGTGTTCAGTCAACCAAGGTACATTTGGTCCCTTTTTAGTACTTTGAGGCTAATGAACTGTTCTTGTTCTTTTGAACCGTGAGACTAATGTAGCCAGCAAGTGATGGACTAAAATTAGCACTGTGAAAAAAAGTTGTTTAGAAATCTATAAAAAGAAAACCTGACAAAATTCAGGCTTTAAGCTGCTTGCTACTACTGCTAATGGAGTAGGGCTTCTCGTAAGTCTATACTCATGTCTTGGTTTATTGACTCCTTTTGAGAGGAAGACAAAAAGGTGAACTTTCAGTTTTTCGCTGAATCGCCACTTTAAGGACCATAACAACTTGATGTCAGTGCTGAAATCTCAAAGGGGTCTTTGTTTTCTGTTTAATGGAAAAGGGTCTAATGACATATCTAAGACCGTACACATCTAGACCTTATAAGGACCGAAATGAAGGCGCAAAAACCAAACTCACAGACATCGTGTGTACACTACAGCCCACAAGTTTGGGCCCACCCACCCAACCACCCACCCAACCACCCTCAGATTGCTCTTTCAAAATGTTGTGACAAGAAAACTTTCGAAGTACTGTAACTGACTGGTTTGAGGTGTAATGTAACAGTATGCACTGTGAGTTTCTTAAAAATAACCATCCCTTGATCACAGTAGCATAGATCCTTTTCAGCAAATTCTGGCAATAACTTGTGTCCAAACCCTACCAGCACCTTTTGAATCAGTTCTGTCACATTTTCACACAGTTCTGTCTCATTTGCTGGACACTCATTTCAAACTGCTTTCCTTCCCAGCTGAATCTGGAGACTGGGAGGCCAAAATACTTGTAAAATGTTTTTTTTCCATCATGCTGATGCCGTAAAGACAGCCATAATGTCTTCCTCAAAATCAATAGTTTGAGCTTTTGTGGCCCAATAAAGTGTTACTACAGACTATAAAATATTGAAAACCAGCCAGTTCCTTTTGTTTTAAGTAATGCTCTCTTTTTAATAACATTTCGAAAGAGATCTTTTGTTTTTTACGATTGGATTGGACACATACCTTCGGCCTGTAGTGTATGTAGCATGTAGTGCATGACCGCCATTCTATTAGTAGACTCTTAGGAATATAATAAACCTTCAACTCAACAGTTCCATGTACACATAATTACAAGTAGTCATCTGAGTACACCCTGTTTATTCGAAGACACGAAAAGCTGTTTGGCCTAACAAAGCCTACCATTAGAGGCCCTCTAACCTATAATGGTCAACCTCAGGCTTTTGCATACCAAATGGTTGTTCACAATCTGTCAAACAGTTTGTTGTTTTGTCTCGATGCAAAAGGTGCCCGCACCTTGTTTTGATTGGTTTAGTAATGTAAGAAAACTGGATTTGCAGTTGTTCGTTATCCGATACGGTTTAAGTTTCAGCAGTGGAAAAGGGGAAGCCTGCTAGAAATGTGACAAGCCAACATGTCTCTTCTCAACCGTCGACTTCTAACTGCTTTCACTTTCTCCCCTGTGTTCTCTGCCTGGTCTCGCCTAGGAATAAAGTTCTCACCGCCTGATTTTTCACCTTCCAATTAATGAATGAGGTTTTAATTTGCTACCCTCAGGTGCGAACTTACCTCAGAACTATCCTCAGGACTTGCCTCCAAGAACCTCCTGTTTGTGGTGTGCTGTTGAGAGTAGTAATGGTTGTTTGCACGGTAAGGTGAGTTCCTCCTTTTGCCACCCCCCCCCCCCCCCCTTCACACCCCCCCACACCCATTACACAGCCTGCTGGGCGTGCTGCTGCTGCCATGAAAGCTACGCCCACTTCTGCTTTCAGCCTGACATTGAACAGTCAAGCAAAAACCACATCACCCATGGCAACCATGAGTGCAGCCTTCACCGCAGGGGAACACAGATAACCCACTGCTTGTTAACAGGCAGATGAGAGCAAAGAGCATATTCAAATGGCTTAGCAACGCTGCAAAGGGGAGGACAAAGTCCTCCGCTCGCTGAGCGTCTCTTTACTGACACCCAACGGCTTCTCTACAGCACTTTCCTGACCCTCGAAGGCCCCACTGCCCTGCACATTTTTGTGCTTTTTCTATGCATTTTTCTATGTCAGTGGCCTAGAGGTTAGGCAGTTGCCCCTGTGATCTGAAGGCCGTAGGTTAGAATCCCAATACTGCTGGTGGCATCACTAAGGTACCCTTCCTGCTCCTTGTTCCTGTCTTCTCACTGGTTCACTTGGTTAAATGCAGAGAAAAAATTTCATGCTGTGTTCACATATGACCAGTGATGGGAATAACGGCGCTATAAATAAACGGCGTTACTAACGGCGATACTTTTTTCAGTAACTAGTAATCAAA
>JBBJLR010000087.1:17141491-17155826 GCA_037577145.1 Brachypetersius gabonensis
AGGGACGAATTCAGTAACTCCGACCCACTAGCCCCTACTCCCCCCCCCCCCCCCCCCCCCAAATAAAAGGATTTGCACTCTCTTCTATATATCGCATAAAAACTGCTGTCACTAAGTCATCTCACACTTCAGAACATGATGGATTGTCGGCAGAGCATAAGATACTGTTATTTTTTAAATGGACAAAATGATGGGTGCAACATTAAAAACACTTGTAGCCATTTGGAAGCCTGAGTTTTGTCCCCTTTTGTTCTTATTGTCAGCTGGTGTTCTATATTAGCCCTGTGGCTTCAGTGCAAAACAAAAGAAGCAACGTTCAAAAGGTTTTACCTGATTTCTTTCAAGGTGAGGCGAACTCCGCCCGTCTCATTGTTCTGTGCTGCAGGAGAACTCGAGCAGACTTTTTAATGAGGTTTCTGATACTACAGCATTAACTCATAAACAGTACTAGCCATTTAGAAACCTTAGTTTTGTGTTCGATGTCCATTTAGCCAGTTTTTTAGCACACTCATAGTTACATTTGAAGTAGGGAAAAAATGGTGTACATTTGATTATTTTTTGAAGAAAGCATTCAATTACTTCATTTAAATATGGACCCATCCAATTGTTCTGTGATGCAGAAGAGATCAAATAGACTTGCCAATGATGTAAGTAGTATGTAGCGCATGGGCACTATTCCAGTCATCTGTAAGTACACTCTTATAAATATGACATCAACTCAACAGTTTCATGTGCACATAATTATAAGTAGTCATCTGAATAAACACTGCTTATTAGGAGACAGTACATGAGCAGCTGTTTGGCCTAACAAAGCCTACCATTAGGGGCCCTCTGACCTATAATGGTCAACCTCAGGCTTTTCATACTGAATGGTTGTTCACAGTCTGTCAGACAGTTTGTTGTTTCGTCTCAATGCAAAAAGTGTTGGCATCTTGTCTCAGTTTGTTTAGTAATCTAAGACAACGGGACTTATAGACATTCATCAGCTGCTGAGTTTATATTTCAGCACTGGAAAAATATGACAGACGTCATTAAACATGTCTCTTTTCAACTGACGACCTCTAACTGCTTTCACTTTCTCTCCTGTGTTCTCTGCCTGGTCTTATCTAGAAGCTCTTCAGTTGGATTGATAACTAATATATTGTTATTCAAATACTAAAACAAATAAATGTGCATGTATTGTTGAACAAATTCAGCTATAAATGGTAGAACTGTAATTTCTTTCCCCTCAGAACATTATGGCTTCTGCTTTTCGAGGGCTTGTTGTCATCCCTCAGTAATAAAAATTTGATAGGAAGGCTGATCTTTTGAAGAACACCTGTTGGTTTGCCCAGTAGGGGTCACTATTAGATTTTCTCAGTTCTCAGGGCCCTGGAGGCTCCTAATGAGATGCCTGTGGGCATCTGCACATGTAAGGAACAAGAACAGAGGCGATGAAAGTGCAGCTCTCTTTACCTAGCGTCTCTCAACACTTGCTTTGTTTTTTAAAACAACCTCTCCCACTTGTTGTCGCCTCCATCCGTCTCTGTGTTTCTCTCAGTGAAGTTTGTAGTGGTGGGTTGTGTGACCTGATTTCTGCCTGTGCACTTATAATGAAGGCGTGGGTGATGGGAACATTGAGCTCGCTTTCTCTTTTGGCCCTTAAAATAAAGTGATAGTTTGGTGAACCAATTTTCCCCTCGCCCCAAGCGCTTCCTTGACTTGTTTACTGCTTTATAGCTGCATTGGAAAACTAAAAAAAAGGAAACCCTGGACATCAAAGATGTCTTGACTGGATGGACTGTGTTCGGTCATAATTTATATAAACTTATCATTGAAATACTGCTTTACTGTTATAATACACTGGTCTAACGTTTCCTTCTTCCTAATATTTTAAGGAGTTAGACCCAGAGTTGAGTAAGACTCCAAAGACATACACTATATGGACAAGTATTGTTTTTTCAGGCCCCTTACTTCAGTGAAGGACAATCTTAATGCTTCAGCAGAACAAGACATTCTGGATAATGCCATGCTTCCGACTTTGTGAAAACAGTTTGGGGAGGAACCTTTTCTGTTCCAGCATGACTGTGGCCCAGTGCAAAGCGAGCTCCATAAAGACATGGATGGATGAGTATGGTGTGGAGGAACTTGACTGGGCCACACAGAGTCCTCACCCCATGCAACACCTTTCAGAATGGAATGGAGATTGTGGGCTCATCTCATAAATGCTCTTCAGAACGAATCGACAAAACATTCCTACAGAAACTCCAAAATCAGGTGGAAGCAGTTACAGCTGCAAAGGGGGTCCAATCCCATCTTAAAGTCTTGATTGTATTAAGTCCCTGTTTGTATAATGGCCAGGTGTCCCAATACTTTAGTTCATTTACAGTAGCAGAAAAGATTTTATAACCATCATTTAGCGGGTTTCAAGTACACTTAAAGCATTCTAAATTCTGCAATGCGTTTGTATTTAACTGTAGTCCTGGGCAGCGGCAGAAAATAGATGAAAGAGGGAGAGCCTGCTATGTTTGAAGCATGTGGTGCCATATGCTGCTGCCATATGCTTAAATAAAGCCAATAAACAAGCAAACAAACTACTCAAGGCTATTGTTCTTTCATCCATCCATAAACAATAGTTCAATTCTGTCTGGCAGAATCTGTCAATGCTTTTTTTGTCGTGACACAAAAGATGGTGGTAGGTGGGGGAGCTAGCATTATTTAGGCAGTAAAATATATATTTATTTATTCAATATTATGCATGAGGCTTCTGAAACACCGGGGCCTCTATTATTTGCAGTTTCTTTTCAATGGTCAATGAACAACGGTTTAGAGTTCTTTTAAAATAACATTTTTATTCCCTGTCACAACCTTGAATGATGATGTTTTCACTTAATTGAGTTTGGAAGTCTTCTTGCAGCTTCAGTGAATATAACTGTGAGGCTTATAAATGCTATCTCACGTCTAGCCTTATATTACACACATCAACAAAAACGTTTTTTTAATAATCATCAGAAACCACAACACACTTTTCGAAACCAGTTTTTCATGCTGATTTTAGATCTGCTTTCAATCACATCAACTTGCATGTGGTTTTAATTAAATCAAACAAGTAACTGTTTCTATATTTTCAGAGTGAAGTCAGACAGGCCACACTGTGGCATAGATATAATGATCAGAGTCAGTCAGCTACCACTGTTTCTTCACAAACACTCAGCATATGATTATTATATGATCATTATACCAACTATCATGCAGCATAGAACTATCACAAAAACTGTATGTGCGGGAAAAACTAAACACAGATCTGAAATCAGCATGAAAAACATGAAAAAAACCACAGAAATTTATCTCTGATGATTTTGACCTGTTGATCTGAGTTATTAGTTTGGAATACATTTGGTTAAAAACAGTGTGACCAAATGGACCATGACCCTTTACTGTCCTGAGGGCATTCTCCTGTAATACACCCTGATTTAAGCTTGAGTTTATTCTGTAGACGTTCAGATTATTTCATTCCTCAGGACCTTACTTCTCCTCCCCTCAAACATTTTTTGGAGTTAAAGGCATTTTTTTAATCAAATGAAATCCAAACACTTACTTTGCCCCAAGCCCTTCGCTGTCAGTAGAAATGATTTCTGAAACAGAGAGTAACCCGAATTTAAATGGAAAATGTAAGGCAATGCAGTGCTCTGCATTAAAGTGACAGTAATAGATGCATCTAGTCTTCTGGACCACGGCTGGAAAACCTCCCTTACCTGCTCTTTCTAGAAGAGACACATACAAAAAAAAGGATGATATTTAATAGAACTTGGTATGCATAGTCTTCTGAAAAGCGAAGAAGAAACCGAAATGGTACAGAAGGAGGAGAAATCCGAACAAGTGGCATTATGCTGTACATGAGTGCGTGCTTAAAGAATAGTGTCGCTTATAGTCACAAGTGAACACGACACTTGTGCAGCACACAATGTGAACAATGTGAAAGTCTTTCTCTGCATTTAACTCATTCATCAAGTGAAGCAGTGGGCAGCCAGCAGCGCAGTGCACTGGGTGAGGGGACCTCAGTGGTGCCACTGGCAGTCTTGGGATTTGACCACAACTCCCTAACCACCACTTCCACTTATGCAAAGGATGTCAGTAGAGAATGCATTTTTGTACACACTGCTGAAAGAAGATCACCTCTGAATGTCCGTCTTGATGCATGTTAATGCTAGCGAAGGGTTTCAGCATAACGATACACAAAAGTATTGGGACACACCTGCTTTTCAGGGTTTGGGCTAGACTTTTACTTTCAGTGAAGCACAGTCTTAATGCTTCAGCAGACCAAGGTATTTTGGACAACGTCATGCTTCCAACTCCTTTTCTATTCCAGCATGCCTGTGTCCCAGTGAACAAAGCAAGGTCCATAAAGACACGGTTGGATGAGTTCAGTGTGGAGTGACTGGCCCACACAGAGTCTTGACCTCAACCCTATCCAACACCTTTGGGATGAACTGGAATGGAGATTGAAAGCCAGACCTTCTCATCAGTGCCTGTCCACATAAATACTCTACAGAATAAATGGGCACACAAAGTTGGAAGCATGGCGTTGTCCAAAATATCTTGGCCTGCTGAAGCATTAAGATGAAGCCCTTCACTGGAAGTAAAAGTCAAGCCCAAACCCTGAAAAACAGGTGTGTCCCAATACTGAGAGTTCCAGATTTTTAATTTAAAACTACTTATTGTTTATAATGTTTGCACAGTCAAAAGGAGGGGTCCGGGATACATTTCACTGTGTGTTGTACTTGTATGACTATGCATGTTGATTAATAAAGAATCTTGAATCTTGAATTCCCAGAAACTCTTAAGGAAAGGAAAGCCTTCCAAGAAGAGTGCAAGCTGTTACAGCTGCAAAGGGGGACCAACTCTATATTAAAATCTATGTATTTGAAAGCAGTGTCATTAGTTGCTGTTGGTGTGAAGTAAACTGTCCTCTGTACAGTCAGGAGTGAACACACCTGCATTTAACCCATTCAGCAGTGGGCTGCCTCCACCAACAGGGGGCGTCCTGGGAGCAGTGTGTGGGGACGGTTATTGCTCAAGTGTGCCTCTAGTAGTTGGGATTTAAAACCACAACCCTCTGATTGTAGGGGCAACCTTATACCACTAGGCCACCTGCTGCCACACAGCCAAGCTTCCCAATACTTTTGTACACATAGATGTATGTATGGGTTGTTAGAGGAGTTAGAAGCGAAAATGATTACAGGTTAATAACCTTCACTTGCTTTTGAGGCAGCCAAAAAAACATTTTGATGACACATTATGGCTAAAAAGAATTTTGTTATTTAATTGATATGACTAATTTAGCTCAATATCACCAAAGACATAGGCTAACTAGGTGAATGTCATTTTAATTCCTGATTCACTTTAAAGAACCTCCAGAGATTTTATACCATTTAAAGTGTTTTTCCCCTTGAAATACGCCAACAATGTTTAAGAAAGTATGTATTACAATGTATCCCTTTTACATTTGGCAATATTTTGCCAAGAGTATTTGCCAATGAATCTTAAGATGCCTGCAGCCTATCCCATATGTTTATCTATTTTACAAAAAAGGAATTGATCAATTGAGGAAAAAAAAAGTGCTTTCTATGCCTCCATTTGGCAAACGGAGATAGGGACCGCACATAGACCCTTCATACCTTTTTCTGGCGCTCGTTCGGCTTCCCAGCACTGTGCTTTTGATTATTTCAACATTTATTTTTCTCCCAAAGTGTTTGAACTGCTAAGCCAAAAGTATGCAAGGGCCCATTTTCACTCTCCTCTCCAAATGTTAGTGTAACTCAAGCCAGATGTAACCTGGTGAACTTTCTCTCACAGGCCACCCGTCTAAATTGCATCGCAGGACTACGTGAGGAAAGTCTTGCTCCAGCAGGATTATGCAATTGTTAAGCACTAATACTTTCTTTATTGACTTTGGGATGCCGTGTGACGGTGGCCTAGTGTGCTGAACCATAGACAGGCAGTGAAACAGCATTTTCACAGAATAACTGGAATTTATATTGACAGGGGTTTGGACGCGAAGGCACATTGAATAGTCACGCGCTACAGGCTTGGTATTTTGACATCAGGCTCTGTTAACCGGCAACACAAGTAGGTCTGAGAGCAGAGGTGTATAGGCCCCAGAGGAAAAAAAACATGAATTACACAAAATAATACCAATGGCCTTCTGTACAATGTTAGACAGTTTGAGCTATAACTTGTGGCTGCGCATGGGGCGGACCTGTCAAATGCTGGAAAACTGCGGGAAGTTTGGAGTTGATAACAATCCTCCAAACCCAAGAGATCTGGATGCTTTTCCTGATATTCATGCCAGCTATTTTTGTGGGGTGTTCTTCACCAAGAGGGTAAAGCAGAGAACGTAGCAGAGGATTCTCATCCAAGAAGCTCCTTTGAAGCTGAAATGCTTCATGCTGTTTGAATTTTTAACATTTTTGAGTGGCAGAAGAGGGGGAAAAAAAGGCCTAAACGGAATGTTTACTGTGCATAGCATCAGAACACAATGAGATTTCATAGTGGAACCCAGATCAGCATGCACACTGTTTACAGAGACGGTCTTTACAAATATATGATTCTAAATATGATTAATAGAAAAAAAGGCAATGCAAGAATTCCCCATCCCATGGCGAGAAAACAAAACATCAATAAATGAGACAAATAGCAAAAATAAAAATCTCAAATCACTCTTTCCACGGTTTTAAAAATGAATCGTATTGGTTATTTAAAGCCGTTGAAGGAGACAAAATTGACTCGACCAGCCATTTGAGTGATCTTTAGTTTGACATCAGAGGTAACGGAACCTTATAGCCTCTAATTAGCACTGGCAATGTACAAGTTTATGCTTGTGTAATCTACAGAACTAAAAAAATATGCTGCATTACACAGATCAACCTAGTTTACACAGTAGATATAGGCTTTCACTTCTTGTTGCCTACGTTAGCCTTGAGTGCAAAACTCAGGAAGCAAACAGCAACAAAAAGCAAGTCTTGGCAGATTTGACGACATTTGGGACAATTTTGTAACTGTGATTTTGTGCCAAGCTACCGTTTCAAGGCCGAGGGCCAGATAGAAAAGGCCACAGAAGGTCGATGCTTGATTTTCTTGTGGTAAGTGGTGCTGCTGTCTACAATTTTACAGCCCCAGAGGAAGGACATGAAGGGGCGGGAGTTTGAACCCCAGCCCTGAAAAACACAGAGGGGACCTTTCAAGGCATTAATGCGCCATGCGTGACGATCACTTAGGGGAAGCGAGGGATGTTAGCGAGTCATAAGAGAAGGCAGTGTCTCTCACATGATGGCCTTCAGTAATACTCCTGTAAATCATGTGACCCCTGCATAAAGCAGGGCACAGATAAAGTCAATACGTGCTATAAAGACTGATTAGCCCACTTTTGGTGCGGCAAAACTGTATAACCCTTAAATCAGTCACGGTGTGCGTGCCTCACTGGAGGCATCTGTACGTATTTCGCTCATAACCCAGTTCTATACAACAGACCGCTCTGTTCAAACTCTCTTTATTAGTAAAAAAACAAGCAGGGTTGAAAGCAAGTTTCAGTTCAAAGACCATAAATCAACAGGAAGAGTGGCTCCAACATGCTCTTATGAAGCATATTTGTAAGATCTGAAGGGCGACTCGCAAACCTTTATTACCTCCATTTCAGTTCATCGGGTTCAGTAAGGTCCAGTGATTTGGCCACTGCCAACTTAAAGCAACGAGTTCCTTCATTTCTGCCCCAGTGCTGTTATTTCTGCAGTCATATTTAACATATATTTATACATTTAGATCCATCATGTCACACGGTATTATTTTTGGCCTTCTTACTGTCGCCAGAAAAGCTCAGAGGATACATGTTCCTTTAGAAATGTGCCTTTACAAAAGATTATATAACACAAAATAGCTTGCTTCTGTATGATAGATATACGAATGGTATGTACATCTACTATAAGACTTTCAGCAGGAAAGAGTTACAGTCAGTTCAAAGAGACACAAAGAGTTTAACAACAAATATAAAGACCTACACAACAACATATAACCACTTTGATTCAAAGAGCATTTTCTGACATGTCTGCCATGTCAATGATACACATATGCCAGGAATAACCAAAATGATTCATACTGAAGTAATTATAAGTAATTATTACCAAGTAATGACATGTAATGGTAAGTTAAGTATCTAAGTACAGACAATAGTACTGTCCAAGAAAATGATATAGAAAATAGAAGAAATAGAATAAAAGAAGTCTAATACTGTAATGAATGAAAAGCTAAGAAAGTAAAACTGTCATAAACTCAGAATTTCTGCGTTTTCATACAATTTGAGTAATTGCATTCAAAGTATTCTAATGACCTTTTAATTTGATTAGGCACTAAAACAAATCCTCTAAAGATCATCATGTACTAATAAAGCAGCTAACAAATTAGAGCCGTTGTCTCTAAACCCTTGGGATATCCATCAGAGAAGTCATCAATGGATAAGCAATTTCAGAACAAAACCAGACATTGTTGTTCGAGGCCTTTAAGCGCAGATAAACATTCGGGTGATCTTTCACAAGCCTTTGTATAAACTACAAAGCACAATACATGCTACTTCATTTATAACTTTCACCCCACACAGAAATTGTCTAGCATCTCACTTGCTTTTTGAATGAAGCAAAGCACAGGGCAGCCAGAATCAGAACAGAGCTAATTTACATATACATGCATCTTAAAGTTACAGTAACAGAGAGCTCGGTTAATTCTAAGGGATGAAGACGGTAAAATGAGAAATGAATTGACCAACGTGTCATAAGAGGTGGTCAATAAAAAAAAGAAAAGAGAAAGGCAGGATATGGGTCTTTTCTTGTGTCCATTTGGGTATAAAGTACCCAATGTCAGTTGCAGCTCAGGAAGGACAAAGACCCCAACAACTGTATGAATACTAGTAACAATCCCCAGACCAGACCCTGCAACAACTGTAAGCTAAAAACACTGCTTTCCAGTCACATGTTAAGCCGAGCCTTGGACTACACAGCATCGCCAGTGAAGAATCACCATTGGAGATCCTTAATCGGTGTTTGGGAAGTCGCCCTTTATGTTTAAAACTACCGCTCCCAGTCCAGTGCTTAAGTAGATGTGTACTTGTTCGAGATTCTGCTGTTGCTTTGCTCCGATGCTCGGTCTGTCATTTTCAGCTTCATGCAGGACTGCTTCTCGTCCATGGCGAGCATCTCAGGAGGAAGACACCAGCAACACAGGCAGGACTGGACACAGAGAACGAAGAGTAAAATGCTATGCAACAGACTGAATGTGGGAGGGACATGACAGACGGACAAAAGTGGGTTATTGCTGCTTAACAGACTGTAGTGAATACATGTTGGATAAGTAGGAAAAACAGAGACCATCAACCCTACATCAAGCATGTTTTATGCACCAAGCTAATTGTTTTATGATGCTATTTTGAAGCTATCCAGTGTGGCTTGCCAGCAATTAATTTGCATCCTTGCCCTTCTAGTCATAACCAGTGTGTTAGTTCATTGTTCAGAGGTCAGCCATGCTATTAATAGTGGTCGTAATTCTGTCAACATGCAGAAGAGTGCCTTATGATTTGCACCATCCACCTTCATAAACAGCATAAGCTCCACAAAAAGGCATATGACAAACCACATACCCTGAAGCAACTCTTGAAGCGCTTGCTGACCATGTACAAAGCAATTGGGTTGATGCACGAGTTCACTGATGCCATGTTGATCCCAATGTAGTCAAGGACCAGGAAGAAGCTGGAGGTAAACAATATAACCAATACAATATAACTATAATAATGGAAGAAGCTGGAGGTAAACAATGTAACCAATACAATATAACTATAATAATGGAAGAAGCTGGAGGTAAACAATATAACCAATACAATATAACTATAATAATGGAAGAAGCTGGAGGTAAACAACATAATAATAAATACAACACATCAGTAATAATGTAGACATATTCACACCGTAGTATGGATGAGGGAAAGTCTCTTGGCATCTCTTTTTAGCGCCTTTCACACATGCACTGCAGCCCTGAATGTTTCTAGACACTACCCGGAGGAGCTGTATGTGTGAGCGCAAATGTCTGAAACAATCACGATAGACATTAAACAGACTTTATCCTCCCAGCTCCCTAAAACAAAGTCTGTCTAATGTCCAGTTGAGTCCTTTCACAACAAGCGAATGTGTTGATGTTTGGCGTGACTGGTGTGAAACCAGAAATACAAGCATTTATCCTAAGATGGCAACATAAATGCAACATTTTGGGGACTTCTGTCAGTAATGAGTGATGCCAAACTTGTCAAAGAAATTCATGGAAAGGCTGTTGTTTATGATGAGCAAATTATGAACTGATCACATAATCATGTCTTGCCTCCTGCACGCTCTACACAGACGCCACCCCTCACCTGCACCATACAGAGTGTTTTCAGTGGGTCCAACAGAAATGTGTGAAAGGGTAAGAAAAGGAGAATCAAGTACAGATCAAGTGTTTTTGATCCAACCGTAGTAGAAATTCAAAAGGGGAGATGTTTGATCTGATGTTTTTACCTCAGAAGCTCACAGCGGTTGGGATCGTCTTCATTATAAATGGTCAGCTTGAGGATCCGGCTCAGGTGGAGGGGCAGCCAGCACAGGCCAAAGACCAGCACCAGGCAGAACACTGTCTTTGCCACCTCACGTCTCTGAATGGAGGTGTAAACATATACCATTGATCTAAAGGTAGTGACTGCGCAGCATTGTTAGAATCTGAAATGGTAGAACCTGTTATAAATAAAATGACATTGCTTTCCAAATAAATCTCTTTTATCCACATCATCTCCAA
Source organism: Brachypetersius gabonensis (assembly GCA_037577145.1). Taxonomy (NCBI): domain Eukaryota; kingdom Metazoa; phylum Chordata; class Actinopteri; order Characiformes; family Alestidae; genus Brachypetersius; species Brachypetersius gabonensis. The sequence goes on from JBBJLR010000087.1 coordinate 17,152,334, forward strand.
CACAACAGCTGTCTTAACAGTTCTAAAATCAACTCATCTGCACTGAACTTCTTCTAAAATAAACATAATTGAACAGAATCAGAGTTGAGTTCAGAGATTTATCCCCTCCCCATGACAGTTTAATACTAACTGTCATGTCTTTGAAACTGTTTTCCTAAGAATTAGAGGCAAAACCTAGTCAGCATTTGCCTTAACAATCTCATAGCAACACATGGCCTCAATATAGCACCACATTTGAACGGGAGCAAAATACTCTCCCAGATTGTGTTAACTTCCAAACAAACCTGGCACTTGTTGACATCAGACTGTGGACTGTGGAGCATGAAATGTCAGGGGCTGTTTAGTCTACTGACCTGTTTCAAGTGGTCGTTCAGAGCGATCTGCACGCCGTTCTTTTTCCTCAGCATTTCACAAGTCATGAGGGTGTAGAAGACGGCAGTGCAGGCCAGTGGCATACAGAAGTAAAAGCTGAAGAGCCACCAGTCTTTTGCTGACTTATAAAACTGACAACAGACAAACATACCGCATTAAATAGGTTCCACATTACATAAAAGAGCATTTCGCTTCAAAAGAATCCTTGACCATACACCACTGACACAAGCCATTAGTCTGTGATCTCCAGAGATGGCTCCTAATCTAAAAACTCGCATTCAGTCTCGAAGAGAGATATAAGGTGACAAGAAGCCTTGAAGGCTCTCACCTTCATGAACTGGCTTTTTTGCATGGGATGCAACAGACAGATCCTGAGGTGCTCTCCTTTGTAGTCCATAGCAATCATGTCAAAGGCAATGGCCTCTGGCACTGCCAGGACAATGGAGAGAAGCCATATCAGAGTGATCTCGATGGCTGTCCACATAGGCACTCCGATACCTTTGATGCGGTTCCAGGAGGCTACTGCTCGATACCTTGAAAAAATAAACAGGAGGTCTGGGAGATTATCTTCTTGCTTTAGCTTTCCTTCTCCAAAACTTTCAAAAGAAAGTGTATCAGCAAGTAATCCTGACAGGTCAACCATTCAACTGTTATTTAAAACCATCAGCTGTTATTCTGGACAAAATAGCCTCAAATTCTAGACAGTAAACAATGAAACTATCATGACACAGCAGAACATTATGGCTACGATGTCTCAATAATGTAAAGTTGACAATTTAAAGGGCACATAATAAAATGGCACTGAATTGTAAAAAGATAAAGCTGTACCTGTCTATGCTTAATGCGCATAAACTCAACACTGTGATGCCAACTGATGCCTTCTGAACAAAAGGTACCAGTTTACAGAGTCCGACGCCAAAAGGCCAGTCTTCAGCAAGAAGCTGAAAGAGAAAACCAGCGCTCAGATAATCTACAAACAGCAACTGATAATACATTTAACTGATCATTCATTTTCAAACGAGCTCAACCCTGTATGCAGTACTGCTGTTTCACCAAAAAGTAGTGAAGCCTTGACTACTATTCATACTATTCATATGCTGAAAAGTTTTTTATGCACATGTTTTGGGTATTTACGTTTAAACCTATATCATCCCATCACATAGGAATGCACTTAGATTATATATGAACACACATATGCAGCACTGTGTGTAAAATTGTACAATATCTTGCTATTTACATATTTGTTCTTTGTAAAGTCTCCTCACAATTCCTCTTGTAAACTTTTGCATGAAATATTTTGACTTAATTTCTCACGGTGCTCAAGCAATTCATACGATTAGCATCACTGCAGAACACATCATCAGCTCTAAGTATTTATATAATATAAATACATGTACTGCTTTTGTATTGCATATTAATGGATAATAATGGATATTGCTTTAATGCTTTAAAATTTGGAAAGTCTTTGGGAAGGTGTAACTACACACAAACACGGGACACTGTTGGACTGCTGGATGTTTTTGGCCAGTGGACTTTTCTCAGCCAGGCAGTGATGCTGAGATGTGTCACATGCGTCCAGCAGCACTGCTGTTTTTGAATCAGTCTGCACAACACACACACACACACACATAATAGTACGCCACAACCACGTCACTGTCGCCACTGTGGTCAGGATGATCTGCCAAACTTCCCCTGACCACGAGAACTGCTGAGTCTCATGCTGTCTTCAAACGTTAACTGAAGACTCACTTCGGAGAACTACACGACTATGCCCTGCCCTAACATAACAAACAAAAAATGTCTACTATTATAAAAAATCTGTGTCTTCTCTGGTAGAATCTTAGTTTGCTAGCAGCTCTTCACTTAAGTTTAGGTTTCTAGCATGTTGTTAAAAGGTTAAAAGTGTCTGTCAAACAATGAAAATGTCAATAACTACTCACTGGTGGTCATGCGAGGGACTTTAATGGTTATAGGGGGTTGGGGGTGAGGGCAGAGTCTCTATATCTATAGAAACAACATTAATACAGCTGACAGGAGACGCGAATAACATTGATATGTTTTTATATTACACCAGGCAACAAAAATGTGTTTCATTACATTTTGTAGTGTTTCTTATACAATCTCGACAGACAATTTCTCGACAGACTGATTTTCATGTAGAAAAGTCATTTTTAGGGAAAACTAAACTCTGTATCCCGGCTGACATGGTCTTTTGTTATACTTATAACTTTTTGCATATTAATATGTTGTTTGTTTGTTGTACATGTAGATAACAGGGGTGCCAACTCTCACGCATTGAGCATCAGACACACGCAACAGTGAGCCTAATCTGAAAATATTAATAGCATTATAACAACCTTATAATGAAAAACAGACACGAAATTTTGTTTATCTCTAGAACCGTTGATGGTAAAAAATGATGTGATTTTATAAATCAGCATGCAAGACTTGAATAAGAAACATCAGAAATTGCAATGAAACTTTCATAAAAATTTGCTACCCAGTGTTTTCTCATGAATTAACCGTCAAGTCTGTAGGATAGAGAACAGGCAGTAAATGAACAGTCATGGGCATGTGTAAGTTTCCAAGCCGCTTTGGTAGCCGAATGGGTCTTTTGGGCTATGCAGTCGTTACTGCCTACCAAAAGTAGTCATTGGAGCTCAAGGAGCAAAGGGTAGCCCCATTTAATCTAATAGAAGATTCACATGCCTACAATGGGCAATCAGAACTGGACTATGGAGCAATGGAAGAAGATGGCCTGGTCTGACGAATCATGTTTTCTGTCACATTATGTGTGTCCACCAATTTACCTGGATAGGAGCCCTATGGGAAGCTGCCAGAGGTTGTGTGGTGCTCTGGGCAAAGTTCTACAGGTGAATCTTGAGTCCTGTATGTTAATTTGATTCATAACACCTACTAACTAAACATTGTTTTAGACCACGTAAACTCTTAGTAGCATTGGTATTTCCTAAAGGCAGAGACCTCTTTCAGCAGGGTAATGCCTTCTACAACTATCACACTGCAAAAAACGTGCAGGAAATATTCGAGGAACATGACAAAGTCTTGACCTTCCCTCCACATTCCCCAGATCTCAGTCTGCATATTGTATATATATGTATAT
>JBBJLR010000087.1:17161231-17177117 GCA_037577145.1 Brachypetersius gabonensis
ATGTGTGTGTGTGTGTGTGTGTGTGTGTGTGTGTGTGTGTGTGTGTGTGTGTGTGTGTGTGTGTGTGTGTGTATGTACAGAGAGGGAGGGCTTACATGGGTGCGTGGGTGTGAGTGTTTTTTTTTTTCACCATGTCACTTGTCGCATTTAAATGTCCTCCTTCCCTCCATTTTTGCCCCGTCACCCTAAATCGATAGCGACATGTGTACGAAAACAGTTGACACACATTGGCGGTGCGCTGCATCCTGTTGAAGGAAGAAAAATAAAAGTGTTTGAACAAGCTATCACATTTTAATATGCAGCTTTGAAACACAGCCACTTCAGCTGTGCTGCTGTACATTGAAATGGATTGCGCTGCATAATTATCATACAGAGTATCATTTATGGACGTTTATTTCTCCTTTTTACTTTGTGCTATTTGAAGCATGCAAAGCCTTTCATAGCAGGGTAATTAAACTGGAACTGTTGGCCAGAAAACAGAATGACTCTAAACACTAAAAGTGTTGAAAAAGAATGAGCCATGTTAGGCCTGCAAAGTGAACTTCCACTCCTACTCTGCTAATTTGGGTTGCCTTCCAGTGTTTGGTTTCTTGAACAATAGATCTCCGGAAAAAAATGAGACCACTACAAAAATGTTCAGTTTCTTAGGTTTTATGTTTTAGAGGTGTAAGTACTGAACTGAACAGCTTTGCTTTGGTTTTTAAGAACTGCTGACAATATTTCTTCTAATTTTCAAATAAAAATTTAGAAAAATTATAGAAATGAGGCAGGGTTTTTTTTAAATACTTTTCCCCATTAAATGAGATTTGATTCCGGTGAATCAGTATTTTACTTTATAAAGTACCTCATAAAGCAAAATGCTTGTGTAGGAATTTAACAGACACTGGCATGGAATGGTCATCAAACTCAGATGCTGATTTAAAAATAAATTGCAGTGGACAAATATCTTTTTCCAGAGCTGTATGTAGAGCCAGTGCAAAATGTCAATCAGGTTTTATCAGTTCCCCTACTTAAACACACCTGGCAATTAACACGTGAGTTAAAACAGGTGTGTTTGAGCAGAAAAATGACTAAACTCCAGGGGTGGAGCTAAACATCACTAACATAATGACAAATATAGTTTGTTGCTGGGATCAAACATGCAGGCAAACATGCAAGAACCCTCTAGGAGTCTTAGAAGTGAAGACACTAATGTGAGATCTTTCCACACATTTTGCAGTTTGTAAATATAATTAAAATCCCTGTTGGTGTAATGGTCAGACGTCCCAATACTTTTGTCCATGTAATAACCCCCACGAAACCCCCCTAAAAACAATGAACTTTGAAAATAAAATGATGACAAAAACCTCTGCATTAACATGTGATAAAATAATTGCTGGCGTTGAATTTACAACAATGAATGAAACAATGAATTTACTTAATGCCATAATAACGCCATAATAATGTGTTACCATGCCCAGTCCTAAAAATGACACAAATTAAAAATGACCACATACTGTTCACTGTGTGTAACTGTGTCTAATCATGCGAACAATTTTCCTTTAGAATGGAAACCTGTGAAAATGTGAAAGAGAAAAGATGTAAATACACATTTTTAATGAACAAAATTAAATGAACAAATAAAATGAATGTACATCAGCCACACATATCATGATAATAACAGTGTATAATGTGGAAGACTTTACTTTATAAGCTGTGTGTGCTTATACACTACCACAATAGTGGTAATTCAGTTAGCCTGTGAATGGCTTTACCAGTGTTAAATTAGCATCAAGCAAATGGGTTTAAAACATCTTTAGCCTACAAATGGGACAGGTGGCTATGTGCGATTAGTCAGCATACAGCTGTATAAATACCTGAAATGTGCAATAAGTAACATTGCAATTTATACTGAATCTCTCAGTAAGCACTGCCACCTAATACCTAATTCTGAATAATATGGAATTGCATTTTAACATTGCATTTATCATTCTATTAACTGAGTTACATGTTTGTGTAGAGTATATTTACTTTGGTTTCGGGACCCTTTCTGAGCTCATACAAATGTGAGCGCTTTTAATATATTTCTACAGATTAAAAAATATATATTTTAATGTATTTTATATATTAAAAATAATATATTTCTATATTAAAAACTATAGATACTAAAATTCTTTCTCTACATTTAACCCATTCACCAAGCAACCGGCAGCCAGTGTGTGGAGATGGCACCTTGCTCAAGGGTACCTCACTGGTGCCACTGGGATTCAATCCCACGACCTTCTGATCACAGAGACAATGCCCTAACCACTACGCCACCAGCTCTCCCAATGAGCTAAAGATGGTGAGTGCTGAAGAAAGTACTCAAAACAAAACTTAACTCATGCATATATATGAATCTGTGTCTTTTTGTCCATTGTGGCTATTGTTGTGCCGCCCTGCCACCCTCTCCACAAGCAACAAAGATGAAATAACCATATCAAAAAATATGGAACCATTTTCCTACTAAATACTTAACTTGGGTGTGTGCTGCAGGGCACAAAACTCTCCGTCAGATTTGGTGCTCTGCCTTTGAAAAAAAATCTATTTCAGCACACTGGAGAAAATGCCCTTAGACAGTGGAGCAACCCTTGCTAGGGAAAATATACAGAACTGCTTTAAAATGATTTGGTGCATTATCTCCTATCAAAGACTAATGTAATATAGCCAGTTAATAGTCTGGAATGGAAGTTTACACCCATTTGATTGGACGGGAAGCTAAAAAATGAAATGTTAAGTGGTCATAATTCACTTCTAAATAAGCTAAAGACCAGTTTGAGTGAGTATCCCCAATTTAATTATATGCTGTATCATTTTAATATTTCTGGTCTGCTAGTTTGTTAGTGCTGTATGTATTTCATGTATTATATCTGGGTTATTTGTTGAATGCATGGCTGATTATGTGTTGGAAGTAGGGTTCAATTTGCCTAACACTATTATATTTCTATATTGATTTGCTTGACATCAGTAATATGCACTGGTGTGTCTTGTGTTTTCATTTTGTGCAACACACACTCACAGTTTATCAGGATGGAGGTTCTCCATGAGGGGGAACTATTATCACACAGTTATTATCAAATACTTTTTGTATGCTCCATTAGAATAATGAACATTGCATAAATAGCATTTACTGAGACAATTATGGTCATGACATTAAAAAGGTTTAATTAACTTGTTTAAAAATGTGGTAGAAATGGACTGGAGGAGTAGAACTATAGAGGCAGTGACACAGCAAAATACAACATGATACAGTAACAGTGTTATGCCACACTATTGCTTTAATTGCATTACTATTTATGAATGGATTATTTTGTATATAAAAAGCTTATTCAGACTATAAAGTTCTACTAACACCAGATTCTGACTCAGCCAGGCCCAGCAGATGCTTCTACTTGGAGCTTTAATGAGCACAAGGAGAGAATACATCAAATCAAACCCAACCTTAGTGCTCTACCTTTTTGTCTCTTTTCTGTTTGACAGTATATATCCAGTAATGACACACAGGCATGCAAGAGCATGCTCACACTGATCTTCACAAATACAGCTTGTCTTGGCTTCTTCAAATCTCCAGCACACTCAGCAGACCGTGGAACATCTTCCACGCCGCAGCTGACACTGCACGACTGTCTCACACTGCTGCGTGCTGCTCTATGTTGTCATCATTATTGAGCTTCAGGCTTTAGCTCGGCCTCGCTCTCTCTTCCCCTCTGTCTCTCCCTTCCTCTCATGGCTAATGATTAAAAGTGATCTCAGATTTCTAAGTATCTACAGGTGGTGGACATACATCTATGAACGTATAGAATGTGTTTATAGAATATGAGGAACCCGTGGCAACTATTTCTTTCCTTTAAAGTCTAGAAAACCGCCTCTAGAATGCAGCTTATTACACGATTAAAAATCTAAATCAACAGCTTGGTCTTCAGAAACTGAGAAATAAATCATAATAAGGAAGTAATATAATAAGGAAGGCAATACATGGATAGGGTAAATTCTGAAAAGGTGAATGAGTGCAAATTCTGTATTAACCTTTTCTGTATTAATAGTATGTAAATGTAACCTAAATTTTATTCCCACAAGTCAAAGAGATCAAATTAAACGACAGAGTGATAATATTTATGACCGTTTTTCCTAATGTCATGCAAGACAAGTCAAATGCATCAGACCAGGCCACTTTGCAATTACAATTTTTTTTTTTTACATTTGTAGCTTTTCTGATAAAAAGTTATATATTCATTATCAAGTACGTATGTTAATTATAGGACCTGAGTTTAAAATGGTCTCAACCATTTCTTATATTCCACAGGCTTATTACCAATGAATTATGCGGGGCCTGTTGGAAATCTAATTCAGGCAATTGGTCAGCACAGTTCCATACAAATGCAAAATGTAGCCTGCAGCAAATGCATTTCAGGGAAATAGATAACAGGTCCACAGTTATATTTCATATCTTACTTGCATATTAATTTATTATGGCTTTTTGCTGGTTAATTTATTCAGTTGCAGACTGAAACTCATATGTATACTGTTCCTCAGAAAAATCTCATATATGCCGTGATTACTCAGCATTATGATAAGCATCCATTTAAAGTACAGATATTACATGTAAGCTGTCAGTAACAGACTATAGCTTCACACCATGACTTGCATTTGCACCTTGCGCAGGCAATTGTCACCAGCTAGCAAAAAGTCTGCTCCTGCTGCTTTCTATTGGTTCCAAAGGAGGATTAAGAGAAGTGAGTTGCCAAGGCTTCACTGGACCAATCTGTAGGACCAGACCATGTTCCAGCATGAAAACTGTTTGCCGTGAGTGGGAAGGTATGCAAAGTTGTAGAGGTCATATGTCCTGACAAATTAGACATGCAATGGGGTGGTGGTGGCCCAGTGTTTAGGGTATTTGCCTCTGGACCAAGAGGTCATGGGTTAGAATCCTTCAACATATCACCACTGGGTTCCTGAGCAAGACCCCTAACCACAAGTTGCTCTAGGGAGACTGTCCCTGTAGTTAGGGAATGGAAGTCGCTGCAAAATGTGTCTGTTAAATGCCATAAATGTAAATCTAGGATTCCTATACTTACACTCAGTTTCTCTTACACGTAACAAATTAGCTTGTGACTTTTAAGCCTTAATTTGCAAGTGAGCAATTCATGTGGTGCAATTGTTAATTATGTGATGGAAAAAGAAGAAAATAGCTTTAAACAGACCACAGATTTATACTGGAATTCCTAAAACCGAACAGTTGCTGTTGGAATTAAACATTTTCACTTTGCCATGTGGTGTTCATTAAGCCGTGATTAATGCTAAGCTTTATAATTACCCTGTAAAAATGGCAAGGTTCATTATAATTGGAAAAAATGGCTAGTTTAGTAACACGTACAGCCTGCATTGCAACATAAAACATACTAGGTAGCTTGAAACATAACATTCTTAAATCATTTTCCACTACAGTCAGTCCTACCGACATACCAGCATGTTAAACTGAGTGGCCTGCATTCAACGTCTGTATGTCTGCTTAAGAAAAAGGTCATATAACTAAAACAGGAAGACAATTCTGATCTTTTTTGGTTTCCAATTCTCCTTGTCTTACAGGTGCAGCAGGACTAGATAACAGTTTTTGATAATTGTTTTTGATAACTGTTCCTCATACTAGACCAAAAGCCACATAAAAAAAGGAGTGATAGTTACTGTGTGAAAGGAAAGAAAGAAAGAAATAAAGGAGACGCTCAGTCAGTCAGTCTGTCCTTTTGTTACCATAAGCTTGATTTGCAGTAAGGACAAATTTGTTATTCGGCTGTCACTACCTGGTCTCGAGCAGATTAAATGAAAGAATTTATATCTGCACTGATGGAGCCAGGTTAATGCAAAGCTGGACACGGCCTGAATGCCTATTCACGTTAAGTGCTACAAGTCTCGGGAGCTGTCACTTAGACCTCTAAAAGAAATCACATCTATCACCCAAAAGTACAGAATGCACAAAGCTTTTTATATTTTATATTGATAGCGTTTTTTTTTTTTTTTAATGAATGCATTGAAAAATGACAACGTACAGAAAATTCTATAACACTCATGACCTTCACTCTCTTCTGTTGCAATATGGGAGATGGTAAACAATTGCTAATGCAAGGTCTAGGAGAGCATTTTCAAGTAAAATGCCTGTTTATCAGACCTCTTTTACCTTTTATGCAAAACCAAATTACGTAATTACACAGATCCACAATGCCAATAAATCTGCTCTTTGCTCTTTGTAACGTGCTGCAAGGAGTAAAGCGTTGTTGCTTAACTGACATCATAAAATGTGTGAAATTGGAAAATTCTCATTGGAATCAATGCCTATGACAAGAGATTAGCAGTACAAACCTCCAGTCAAGCTAAAAACAATATTTATTCAGATTGCTGACGAGAAGTGAAGGTTTCACAGTGCATTTCAGAATATTTTTAGCTTATCACTCTCTAATTTGATTCTTACACTTTTGGGCAGAAAAAATGAATACAATTTAAAAACAACCCGTGCATTCAGGATAGAGAAATACAATCCTTGTTAAATGATGACAAAGGTTTATAGAGTAAATGCACACATTTTGATTGCTTAACCACAAAGCCTCAGTGATAACTGCTGCTGAAGTCTTTTATATGGCTCTGGTAGTGTAATTGTTCCTTCATTTGCAATATCTAGTTATTTGGCTATTATTTGTTTAAATAAAATAGCCATCTTCATAGCCCTTACTTAAGGGGCAGCTGGTGGCCTGGTGATTAGGGAGTTGCCCCAGCGATCAGAAGGCCATGGGTTAGTTTCCCAGCACCACTGAGGTATGCTTGAGCAAGAGTTGGTGGCAGCCCACTGCTTCACTTGGTGAATGAGTTAAATGCAGAGAAAGAAGTTTACGTTGTTCACACTATGTGGTGTGCTGGGTTGTGTTGACATGTGACTATAAGGGGCTGATTTACTTAAACGATCATATGTTTCAAGTGATCTCCTCTAATTAAGTCTTTGATTAAGCCCAGAGGTCTCCGGCCATCACTGTGTTTGTCTTGCACCAGACTAGTGCATTTGTAGGTTGCCATCAATGGAGAGCTGCCTTTTGACTTCACTACTAGCCTATAAATTAACATAACAAGAGCAAAGCAGACCTATCATCATTCCTTTCGCTCTCTTCATCCACTACACACAGTTGGGGTTTGGAGAAGGTGTCTGCAGATTCTCCACTAATAAGGGTTCGTTTCAGCTGCTTGAACCTTTACACCAGGATCTGACATGAGACACGGACCTGGCTAAGGCTTTTCGGGGTATTTCATGTTAAAATAACAAGTCTGTTACAACCAGCTTGAAGTCAATGATCAGTTACCTCTGATCTTCCAATTTAATGTCACTTTTTTGAGCACTCCCTGTGCACTGACAGTGTGAACTTGACTCCTGCAGCTTACCAAAAAGAGCAGAAAGAGCATTGCTTTTAAAAAACGTTGGTGAATGTATACAAAGTTGGGTAAATAAAAATTGTTATGTAGGTTGCTTAACAGCTTTTGCATTGAGTTTTTCTTAAAACATAATTCACCTATTAACTGAACGGTCACAAGTAAAGCATGTGGGGTTAGGAAGCTTTAGCACCTTTACATTAAGGCCAAGCTGTAAACCAGTGTTGTGTGGAAACCTGTTTCTCTACATTAAACCATCTTACTCAGCTTAGCAAGTTGATTTAGGCTTTAGTTTACTGAAGTGTGCAAATATGGGGCTTTTGTTTTGCGTTTGACACTCTGGCATGTTTAAGGTCGCACCTTTTCATCCTTGTGGCTGCCGTCAGACCAAACACATGAAGTTCCTTATTTTCGTTACTATAGTGCAAGTCTATAAATAAAACACATAATCATGGTACTGACAAATTGTGGCATTTCTTTATTTAACATCTTTATTTAGTACTCTTTTTATTTCTGTTTGAGTACAAAAAATGAAAAAATACTAGCTTTTAAGAGTACTCAAGTATCTAAAATAAAAGTACTGCTTATGTGTGGTGTGTTCACGTATGACAGAATTTTTACTTTCACTATTAGTTAAGGTTCTCAGCCGACCAAGGATTTAGTAATAAGTGAGATTGTGCTGTCAGTCTACCCTCACAATACCCTTAGGTTTGTACCAGTCTCCTGTGTATTGGTATTTGTTATTGTTTAGGCCATCGAGCCTGTCCTGTGTTTGGTTTTTGAAAATAAAAGGAAAAATGAAAATCCACGGCTGGCCCTCCTTTGCACAAACCGTGACACTCTGTTTATCCATCTATCTGTTCATCTGTCTATCTATCTGCCAGGCGTATTATTTTAACAAACGCTTAATGAACTGGTGAGGCTGCAGATATGTCCAAATATTTAAATTATTCATGCACCCTGAATTGGAAATTGTTCAGTTAATACGACATAATTGTAATAATTCACAGTCCTTTTACTTTTGATACAGAGTATTTAAAATACATACTTTTGGACTTATAGAAATAGAAATATAATCTAGAGAGAATATGTATACTTGAGTAATGAGTAACATTGTTTTCATTAGTATTGTTTTCTTGACTTGGATTTTTGCGTTATTTTCTCCTTAGTTTAGTCGTGACCAGTTCCACCCGTTAACCCCCTATCATACAATGAAAACCAAACTGGGAGAGTCAAGGCTAACATATGCTTTCTGTGAGACACAGAACATGCAAAACACGGGACAGCTGAGGGTAGAGTTAAGTTTGTCCTACCCAGAGAGGCCAATTACTCTCTCCTGGAATCCCTGGAATTGACTGGTTGAATGCTTAGACAGTGCAGACAAAATAGTTACTGAGCAAAAAATGGAGAAAATGTGCACTCCCCTAGCCAAATTAGACTGTTGTGTTAGCATTTTTGTGAGGTAATGAATTGGTGAGTAAAATTCATAACAGAATACACTTTAAAAATGATATAAAAGCTTCTAGATAAATGTCAAAGATCTAGACCAGCAGTAAACACACCATGTATGAACTGCTCCTAGAGATCACACTTTAGATTGGCTTATAATTAAGAACACTCAGAGTTCAGAGCAGTTACTCATCACTCCCACAGAAGCCTCATCTTACAGCAGAGCGAAGCCAGAAATAGAAGACTATAATGACGTGCCCCGGTTGTTTTCATACGCTTACTTCAGCAGTGGTTACTGAAAACATCATCTCCGACTTCCATGAAGTTGTGACACATTCATTAACTATGCTATTTGAACCTTATCATATTCATCTTGAGCTACAATAAAGACAATAAAGTATGCACAAAAGTGAACTAAAAAAAATACGTAAGGGAATATTGAACAGGCAAATTATTCATGATAATTATAGAGTCATTAGTGCAGTTGCAAGCTTATTTATTTATTTATTTGGGAAAGTGTGATGCTGTCATGAGATGACAATCAGTCACATTTTTTGTTCACAAAGTAATTACATCCTCATTAATGAGGTCAGGAATAAAAAGGAATGGTAATCTTTTTCCAGCTGGAATCGTTTACCAAACCTAGCACTGTTCATTGCTCCTGTTGTTCAAGTCTCTGTTGCAGTGTGGGGAACACAAACCGCTGATTATGAAACCTGTTAAGATTTGAGTTCCTGCATGTTTTAAATCTTCATATTGTCACGGTTGGCCCCGTGAACCCATGATGTAGAATAAGGCCACGGAGCAGCCATGCCTTTGCTTGGAAGGTTTATTTACAAAACAGAAACAAAAACAGAGAACTGAAACCTGGCACTAGGGCCGATACTGGATACAGGTACTCGGAAACGTGGAACCGTGGAAAACAGGCAAACACACAGCAACAGACACATAAATGACGTTAATGACCCGACAGTGAATGTGACACTAAACAGAACTTAAATACAGAACAGGGCATACACAGACAACCAATGATAACAGAATATGTGTCACCCTGAGTACTCCATCAGCTGATGCCATTTCACAGGCCAGGAGTACTCAGGGCTTCAAAATAAGAGTCCCTTTCCACACAAATCAGAAATAAATCCATCTCCATGCTGCCTGAACCGTGACAGTCCATGTATAGTGTAAGAAAAGCACGTGTTGCTAAAAAGCTCCTTAACAGTGAAAAAGACTGCAGTGGGGATTGTATTTTATAATTGAATGCCATGTACAGCCTTACAAAAGAAACACTTCATAATGTAAACTTTAACGATGAGACCCGTCCTGACTTGATAAGTAAAGCCTCCACCACAGCAGCAGCAGCAACTGGAGACATCCAATCTCCAACAAATCTGCATAATTTAAGCAGACAACTATCATCATTTTTTGCATGATGCAAAGAATGACCAACAAAATTACCATATTTAACCATGAAGCCCACAGCGCTTTCCCATGCTTTAGATTCCTGAGGGCAGTGGATGCCTTCCTGACCAGAACAATGTCAGTCCCATTTTCTTTCACAGCACAACTTCATGCCACACACTCAATATAATGTACGTTAAACTGATAAAATAACGAAACTTCAGGATTCTAGTCAAAGTTAGAGGATATTATTTTTTTTATATAAGTCCACTGGTCTGTCATTTAACAATGTTAACCATCAGCTACACTGCTGTATTGAATTGTTCTATGATATCCGATATGAACAGTTATGCGTCTTCTATTTGAATGATTCGATTATGTTTTAAACGTCTTGGGGAAGACTTTGTTACTGATTGATGGTGACAGTAATATTGTAATATGCCAGCGAAATGGATTCATACTGTAAGTTATGCCGCTCTCAAACATGTGACAAACATCTTGTGACTGGAAGCTACGAACCATGGGATTTGTCTTTTAACGAGGAGAAGATACCACCTCCTCTATGTTTTTCTCAGCTCTGCGCCGCCTGTGAAAGTGAGTTTTTAGCACCTGCTTTACAAAGGTGAAAACGTACATCAAGCAGATGCCTGCAAATTGCATTTTCTCACTTTTGAGACCAAACGTAAGCCCGGTTGTGTGCTAAGTAAGTAAGTAGTAAGCTTTGCTTTTTGTTTACTCAACTCTACCCTTGTAATTGAATTAGTGTTAACAATCTCCTACACTGTTTGGTAAGAAGTTCTTCATCCTGCAGCTCAACTCATAGATCCCAGATCAACAAGAGGCCTCCTTCTTGTGATGAAGGAAAACAAATATCACTATGATCAGCTCAATCAAATTCTCCAGTGGACAGAGAAACCCTCATTTCATGCTTGGTAGACTCCTGATCTGTTATTAAGCGCATGGATTCCAAACCTGTCAACTGAACTGCCACCTCTTGTGAATTGTCTTGCAGAGTACAAATAGCAAACAGTGGAGCTCCAGAACCAGGGCTGTGAGTGTACAGTGTATAGCCAAAAGTTTGTGGACACTTGACCAAATGAGTTTGCTAAGTAAAAGTAAAGTAAAGCAGCTCCTTGCTGTAATGCATGAACACGCCACAGCACACAATATGAACAATGTGAAATTCTTTCTCTGCATTTAAACCATTCACCAAGTGAAGCAGTGGACAGTCAGCAACACAGCACCCGGGAAGCAGCACCTGGTTCAAAGTTACCTTAGTAGTGCCACTAGCAGTCCTAGCATTCGAACCCATGACCTTCCTGTGACAGGGACATCTCTCTAACCACCAGTTGCCCTATTCCATCCCCTTTCCAAAACAATGGGCATTAATATAGCAGCAGTAACAGCCCAACTCTTTTGGGAAGGCTTTCCACACAATTGTGAAATAAAGGAATTTGTGTGTATTCAGTCAGAGAAGTATTTGTGAGGTCAGGCACTGGTGTTCGATAAGAAGGCCTGGATTCTGCCCTGGCTCTGTGGAGGCCCCTGGAGCACCTCCACACCAAACTGGTCAAGCCAAGTCTTTATGGACCTCACTTTGTGCCCAGGGGCACAGTCATGCAGGAACAAGAAAGAACCTTCCCCACACTGTGATTATACCTCACTGGAACTTTGGGGCCTAGTCCAAACCGTGAATAATAGCCCCTGGTAACGCTTTACAATACGACTGCTCTTGTTAAGGGTTATAGTGGTCATACATTGCTGCAAGCTCACTTTTTGGGAAGACCACAGATCTTGTTAGTTCCTGAGCTTATCTTGTCCCTTTTTAGGCAGACTGTTAAACTGTCAACTTCATCAGGTACTTGTTAACATGCTGTCACCATTAAAACACCAGATCTAGTGAGCCTGCGTCAATGTATGACCACTGTTATAACTTGTTTATAACTGCTTATTAATGATTTATAAATTGTCTGCAACCTATTTAACAGCCTGATTATCATTCATGAACACTTTATAAGGGTAGATTTATTGTAAAGTGGTACCTAAAAGATGCCTTCGTCGTTTAAGCCTGGGCTGACTGTCACTCTCACATCTACCTCGTCTTCCTAGGCTCAAAGTCACGCTTGTGCTGAACTCTGCAAAAGGCAGCTGTGGTGTGACCTTGGCGCTGACAGGAGGCAGGCATTGCCATGTGGCAGGGGACAGAGGGGTGCCGGTTTAGATGGAAAGCATTCAGACAACTGTCACCTCGTCAGCTTGTCACAAGCACTTCTTATGATCTCCTTTGACACTACAGTTGAAACAATGCGCAAGTTCAGCTGAATGGTTGTTTTTTGCCCTGTGTCAGCAATAACATATATAGGTACCAAGGTCATCATTCCTATGTTCTCTATGGAATAACTAGCCAAATGACATAAAATGACATCATTATGCTGTCCAGGTTTTGTTAGAATGGGCATAAGGGCATTTCCCGTGCTGTTATGTGTTAAAGTCTCATCCAGATCCATACCCGTCACTCCCTGTTGTGTTTCACACTGTACTGTCACACCCTGTCTTTGTTTATTTGTACATGTGCTTTTTGTTTATTTAGACTCTGAACCACAACAACACTGATGAATATCAAAGGTCGACCTGGGATCCACATACACAGGAGGTAAGGGTTGACCAACAAAGTTGTAATATGTTAGGGCTGGGAAAGTTAACGCGTTACAATCGCATTAATACATTGTTTACTTACATGTACAGCGCTCCCATTACTTTTGTCGATATAAGACGTCTGACCATTACACCAAATGTGACTTTAGTAACACTGCATTCAGATACATAGACTTTCATATGGAGTTGGTCCCTCTTTGCAGCTGCTATAACGGGAACCCCCATGTTCTGGACTCTGAGAGGAACTTGTTTTTCAAAAGCAACCTAGATAAAACGTGAACGCCCTGCAGTGGCAAATAGCTTCGGTTTTTATATTTGATTTGATTACATTAACATTTAAGTACATGTTTGAACTGCAGCCGTGTGCCTGTGTTAAAGGAAAACTGCTGTTAAAAAGCCCCTTATTTGTTTAAAGTGTTTGTTTCAAGTGTTATCCACTTTTGTTTATATAGAAGTACTTTTGAATTAATAATTTTATTTCGCATATAACAATGCGATTAATCGCAGATCACCATGTGATTAATCGTGATTAAAAAATATAAATACATATATGTGTGTGGATGTGCAAGATTGTTGTATGAATTGTTTTTTTTTTACTCTCAGTAATAAACATAAAGCAACAAAGCAAACATATTTGTCTACTCCTATGCTGATGAGAGTATTAAAAATAGTATGTTTAGGACCGACTTAAAGGCGCGATTAATTGTTTAACATGATTAAACATGAGATTAATTGCAATTAAATATTTTAATAGATAGATAGATACAGCTCTGGAAAAAAGTTTTCAGGTTTTATCTTTTATTGTTCCTTAAAGCATCATTTTGAAATGACAAACCATCAAAATAAGAGAAATGATACAGCATTTACAGAACCTGAATAATTCAAAGAAAACAAATCTCTTCACTCTTAAACAAAATGGCAATAATTATCTTTGACGAACTTCTAGTAGTGTTTTACCATCCAGCTGGTTTCAGTGTGAGAGGAGAGTGTCGATTACAGCAGTGTTTTTATACTTTTCTTCATTAAATAAGATGTGATTCAGGCGATCACTAATCAGTAGCTCATGAAGCAGAATGAGGTGTTTGTGTAGGAATTTAACACACTGGCATGGAATGGTTGTCAAACTCATAGAGAGGCTGATTTAAAAATAAATCGTAATGGTCTCTAATTTTTTTCCAGAGCTGTATATATTAGTAGATTGGAGTAATAAAGTCCATGGTGTTGCATTTGCAGAGCTTCTTGTCCTCCATTACACTGATCATGCTACATTATGTTCGTGAAAAGCTGATTTTTTGGCAGTCTGGCATCTTCCTTTAAACCTCTCAACCATCTCTTATCTATGAACAGATAACAATAAGCAAATGTTAGTTCTTGTCAGAGACACAGTTCTAAGTAAAGAGGTCGCCAAGAGACAGAACGGCTTCATCTGGGGTCCTCTATAATCCTGCAATGTTCAAACCCCGACTAACAAGGTAATAAACGTCTGAAACTCTTTCAGAGAGCTAAATGTGACGACTCATAACAAACTGTACAGATTTTTGCTTGACGAAAGGTCGTCTTCCCTTTTCCCGCCCACCTAACTTGTTTGTGTCTTTTATTTACTTTTATCTTTTCTATGCCCAGAAACTCACAGCCCCCAAATTTCTCCTCAAAAGTCTCCCCGATTGCTAGGATCTTTTCCCTTGCTGCTCGGCTTCTTTCACTCCTCTCTTGTGCTTCTTCTTATCTTGTTACTTTTACCTCCTCCGATCCCCCTTTTTTTTCATCTTAAGTCCTTCTTCCTCATTCCCCCCTACCCATTTCCCAGCTTACTTTTCCTCTCCTCCTCTTCACCTGTCTGTTTTAATCTATTCTTAAGCACTTCTTCTTCTTGCTCGCATTCCCTCCCCCACCCCCATATGTGTTCATTCCATTGGGGAGGGTGGGATATGGGGGAAGGGGGCGCGACTTGACGTTGTCTGCAGAATGTTGAGCACCATGGAACGAGGTCAGACAGCCTTAGAAAAGTGCTGACTGCCATTCAGCACAATGGTGTGGGAACGTTGCAACATCCTGCGGTGGATTAAAACATGTTGGTAGGTGCCTTTGCCTGAAATTGCCAATGAAGGACAAAGTCTGCCAAAAAAGTTTAAAGTTAAGAATCACATTGTTTAGCAGTCACAGTAGCGAAGGAGTGAGAAAACTATTGGTAGACAACCATGGTCACTGTTTTCTGAGTAAAGACGCGTGAAACTGGTCCATCTCTGGTCCCAGGCATAAGTGGGGTGGAAATGATCTTAATTTTTCAGGTACGGATGCTGTTTAGCAACGTATTCTGTAAATGTAAATGGGCTTCAATGTAGAGTTGGTCCCTCTTTGCAGTTGCTATAATGGTTCCGGCCTTATGTTCCAGGAACGATTCATCCAACATCAGTAACTACTGATGTGGCTGAACAATCAAATCCTCACAGCAATGTTCCAACCATAGTGTAAAGTCTTCCCAGAAGAGTGCAGCAGCAAAGAGAGTACAGATGCCGCATCACATTCTAGATTTCAGAAGAAACTTATGTCGAAATTCTTATGATGGACAATACAAATGTCCACAAGCCAATATACACTAAATGAACAAAAATAATGGGACACCTGACCGTTACACCAACAGGGACTTTAATGACATTCTGAGACACTTCATAGACTTTCATATGGAATTGGTCTCCCTTTGCTGATGCTATAATGCTCTGGATCCTGAAGGGAAGTTTTTCTATATAAAAGCTTTGGTTTTATATTTGATTTGATTACATTAAGGTTTAAGTTGACATTTACAAGAAATACTTGAACTGCAGCTGTGTGACTGTGTTAAAGGAAACACTGCTGTTAGAAAGCTCCTTATTCATTTAACAGTGTTTGCAAACCAAATGTTATTGCACCTTTGTTCATATAGCAGTCTTTTAAAATAGAGGTGTGCAATACACTTTTG
>JBBJLR010000087.1:17178948-17191084 GCA_037577145.1 Brachypetersius gabonensis
TATATACAGTAATCCACACTTTTTGTACAATTCGATAAAAGTGCTTTTTAGGTCAAAAACAGCCTGCCCTGAGTCCCCTTGTGTAAACACGTTCAGAAAAAATATATCTATTGCCACAAAAAAAGCAAAAAAAAGCAGAGGATATTTGCAATTTTCGCGTTTTTTGGGGGATTTCCACATAACACTATGAGTTCGGTTCTCAAAAAACATCCATGTGTGACTGAATCTGCGACTCCAGATTCGTGGAAAATATATATATAAATGGGTTCGAATCCTACCTTCAGCATAACAACACTGGGTTCCTGAGCAAGACCCTTAACCCCAAGTTGCTTCAGGAAGACTGTCGCTTTGGATAAAAGCTTCTGCTAAATGCCTCAAATGCAAATGTAATATATATATATACTTTTTACAAACTACAAGGAAATTGCTTGAGTTCTCTGCATTTAACCCAACTAAAGTGACCTTCCGACTGCAGGGCCAACTCCCTCGCCACCAAAAAAAGTTGGATTGGAACGTGCAGCCTTGTCTCTCACTAACCAGTAGACCAGCCAGGGGGTTATGTGTCAAATGATCTACTCGATCTAACTAAAACTCACAGTCATACCTGTCTACCTTACCTGGGCCAGAAAGATCTCACTAAGGCTTTGTGCTCCTTTGTTCAACTGCTTAGAGGAACTCTTAGGAAGAGTAAGTGGAGCGCCTTCTACTGCTCACTGAACAACTCTACCCTGCTCTACCCAGCATAATTTAATCTAAGAATCTTCTCCCTGTGGTCATTGTGCTACGAGATTGGAATCAGTAATGAAGGGCTTACTGCAGCTGTGTACATTTCAGTCCCGCTTAACACTCTTTCCAACTAGGTCACTGTAGTTAGAGAATGTATAAATGCAACGTGCTACTGGAGTGTGGGCCTCAACTCATTGTTCCAAGATCAAAGGGGGATGAAGGAATTGTCATTACTCATTTAATCAGTGGCATTCAAAAAGTAGGCTCATTTAAGGCAGCATCGCTTGTCAGCCATTTTTACATCAACTCGACGGCGCGTAGGCCTTTATTTATATGCTTTGTTCTTTTTAGACATAGAATAGTGTACATGGCAAGTGAAGACTGGATCAAACAGTCGTGAAAGCAGTCCTCATTTACTGAAATGAAAAAGGCATGTGCTGTCAGAAAGTTGAGCAACGATGAAACAAGCTAGTAATCGGACCAGAGCCAAATGGCCATGCGTCCATCATCTGAATTTGTCTTGAGTTTTCTCTTATTTCTAGGTTTTCTAGGTTAATTATCCAATCAAATCTCTCTAAATGCAAAAAATGGTTTATATAATATATGATATAAGGCACCGCTGAGGTACCCTGAGCCCACACACTGCTCCCAGGACACCGTGTTCCTGGCTGCCCCCTGCTTCACTTGGTGAATGGGTTAAATGCAGAGGAAGAATTTCGTGCTGTTCACGCTGTGGTGTGTTCACGTATGACAGAATGGTCACTTTCACTTTATTTTCACTTTAATACTACACTCGCATAATAATGCACCTTATTTATAGCTTGAGCCAAGCATCAGTGTCAGTATTGTACAGCAAAACTACAATGAAGTGCAGTGATGACCCATTTAAACCATTCAAAAATGTGTTCATAGGAGACATTATTTTGTGATCCTCATGTGGATTAAAACACAACTTCCTCAATTCTCATGTGTCTTTCTTATTAACATTTTCAAAAAGCCAGGAAATAGCAACGAGGACATTTTTTAAAAAGGAAAAAAATCTTTCAAATATAGCTATTAACTGGTGTGAAATGAAGGTTTTTAATTTGGAAGGAATTTCTTGTAGCAGTACATGCACATGCTGTGCTAACAGGACCTCTTTTTAGATCAGAACTACCTTTTTTGTACAGAATGTTTTTTCATTCTTTTGTAAATTGAAAGGTGATTATTATTATTATTATTATTATTATTATTATTATTATTATTATTATTATTATTTAAACATTTAAACGTAAGTGTTCACATATCCTTTCATACTGAGGTCTTCTTGTACTTTATCAACAAAGACAGCTTCAGCCAGCCGTCCATTCAGACACTTCCAGGTAATGTCCCGACTCACTACAGGAGTGTGTTTACCTGAGCGCAGAGTGAGACAGATACTAAGGCATAGCTTGTTTTTCAGTCCTCGCTAACGATGTACAGTGCATGAAAACAGTGGCGGCTGTTTGTGCCGTGTACAGTGTAACAGTGTAAATTTTACAAGCACATGCAGATTATAGCGGAAATCTAAAATGCTCCGTGAGACAAAGAGTTAAGTGTGATGGTATACCATCAACATTTCATTCCAAAGGACTAGGAACATGACCTCAGAGCCACGAGCCAAGCAGACTGAAGTGTTTCTGGAGTGTGAAGGATCTGGTGATGAAGCAAAGTGGCCCCTTATAATCATGTGTTAGCACACCACACAGTGTGAAAGTCTTTCTTTGTATTTAACCCATTCACCACAGCGCCTGGGGAGAAGTGTGTGGGGACGGTATCTTGCTTAAGGGAACCTCAGTTGGTGCCACTGGAAGTCCTGGGATTTGAACCCACAACCTTCCTTGTTTCCCATTCGGGTGTCAAACACAGTGTCAAAAAAAGCGCCTGCTAACCGGGTGTCTAAGGTTAGCATATTAGCTTGCATTGCTTTTCTGTGGTAACTATGGTAACTTGCTAGACCAGTAATTTGACATCAGCTAGGTCAAGCATGTCTTACTTCAGAAGCAGTAACCGCTCCAGTCTGCACATGGCAAAAAATGCTGCTGCAGATATAACGCAAGTTTGAAGCAGTTTACAGATTGTTGTGTTCTGCATGGAGTGTCATGAACAATGCCGGCAGGGATACCGCAACAAAAAAAGGCAAAGCAAATGCTACAACCTTAAGTGTTGATGTATTTAAAAAATACAACCCAAACCTAAACAAAACTGAAGGCTAGCCTTTGACATACGGCTTGTAATATTTAAAATCTTGAGTTTAATTTAGGCCTATAGGCCAGGGCTTGCCCTGTTATCATTTTCAAAGGATAGAACATACAGATGACTATCATTATATGTTAAAAAATAATAAAAGAAGCAATTATATGGTGTTGACAGCTCAGGAGGCTGCAGAAGGCTGGGGAGGTTACTAGCATGTCTTCAAAAGACTCTACGGACAGATGCTCTCCTCTCTTTGCTTTTGCCAATGTGGCCTCAGTTCTCCAATTCTGGCGAAATCTTTCGACATCTGCTGGGATCTGTAATCCTCTGTCCCAGCTAACACAATTGCCAGACTGGGCTTGCCAGTGCTGTTGAAATGTGTCCTTGCGCCCATGCCTGAGTGTGGGACTTAGCATGAAAATGGGACTCTGTGGAAACTCAGTGCTAAATATGCAAACAGTGTCTTTCCGAGCTCTGAGAGAAAACACAATGAGCAGTGCACTAGTATAATAGCTGATGATTAGTTTAGAACTCTTCTTCTTTTTTAATGAATCTGAGTGTCTTTAGAAATAAAGTAAACAACGGGCAGATTTTTTTTTTTTTTTGCTTTTTAACACTCCTCCTTTTATACCATGATCTTAATAATGTATGTGTTTTTTTAAATCAATTTTTAAGGCAAAGAAGAAGAAAACAACGTTATGGGCCAAATCCCAAGGCATGAATCTAAAAAGAAAACCCAACATTCTAAAAAGAATTGCTGAAAGTTCAAGACCATTTTTTGGAGTCTTCCCCAGGGTAGCTAGTGGACTACAAAAAAAAAAACATCCTTATATAGAAAACCAGAGCTTCTCAGCAAAATGGGAGAACAATTACATCTAAAAACCTTTGAATAATTCATAAATTCATTGTTTGAGAAGCTGTCATTTGAAACAACAAGGCTGCTCTAGATACAGTGTCCTGGAGGAGAACCATTAACTGGCAATTCTATTTGTGAAAGTGAACGCAAGGCACCTCTTGCTGGAGGACACCGTTAATAACAATTCTCATTTACAGCAGAAGCATTGATTCAAATAATATCCAGACAACTGCCATAAAAGAGATTAAAGTAAAGCATTTACAAGCACAGGATCTGTTATTTCTTTAGAGCACAGCACTGGAAATCACTCCGACATACCCATATTTGTTATTTGCGTGTTGCTTATTTAACTGTGGGTGCTGTGTTTGGGGTAGGTTTGTTGAACGCCTGCGTGTTTCCAAGAGATCTCTGGTGTGACAGTGCCATCTAGAGAAGCAGCTGTGCTTTATTGATCCTGGAGGAAATTGCTTTTGTTACACCTGTACAGACACACAGACTCAGAGACAAGAATAATATAAGTCTAAATAAATCTATTAAAAACTCTGCAGAAACGATGCTATGCGAAATACACTTTACTATAATGGGGCTAGGAGTACTTGATTGCATTTAATAGAGATCAGTAGTATATAAATAATATTCACGATGAAACCTAATGTACTTAAAATGAGCTTAACCCTACCTTAATTTACCCCTGAAAATACAACAACCCCCTTAATGCAAACGTAATGAGAATTAAGAGGCCCTTCATTTGTAAAAACAACCCCCTTTGATTTAAGGCATGAGTGTGAAACCCCTCACTCTTACATCAAGGCGTTAATTCAGGAGGTTCTATTATTTAAGGGCCAAATTTGAAAAAAGTAAGAGGAAGATTCAGTGGTTTTACCCCTTAATCAGCCTTAATTTGTGCACTTTTTCCCTTAATTTTCCTTAATTTCCTGTACAAGAAATTAAGGACAAAATTAAAGTAATTTTAAGAAGTAACATTAAGGCGTTTGATTTCATAGTGATTGACACAAGTAGTTCTATTTCACATTGCCCATAATAATAAAATATTGTACATATTGAAATGATTTGGTAACCAATTAGAAAACTGCACATGACATTGCACATGTGAAATTATTGCACATAATAATTAGATGTTGCACATAATGATAATTATTTATCACTCAGTAAGACGTTTGCACAATGCTAATAGGATAATAATAGGATAACGCACATAGTAATAATGATTTCAACCCAGTGAGAACATGCACAACAAAGTAGTATCAGGTTATGGCACAGATTATTGTGTGGATGTGGGATGCATTAATCGTCATACATCTATCCGAATTTTCATCTTCCCCAGGCAAATAGTTGTTAGATGAAATGCAAAAAGCAATATTTCAGATGATTTAGCTTGAAATAACATCACGGTTAGTGCTAATTTAATAAGGAACAAGAAAGGGCATTTGCATGTAACATATTTCACTGTTCGGGGCACAGAACCTGGTCAATTCTTCTTCCCACCATTTTAAAATAACACTGCCCAGAATCCAAATGCATTCAAATCTAACCTCACAGTCAGCCATGAAACTGTCACAGTCATGCCTGGGATCAGGCGCCTATCTGGGACAGTGCACTCCTACGGCCACCAGGGGTCGACACGAGACTGTGGTTTCCCCTACTATGTAATTAGGCACCTGTCTTCTGTTCTGTTCACCTGCCACCTGTGTTGCATCACTATTGGTTCATGTGCTTGTCAGTCATGTGTTTATATAGTCCCCTGCTCCTGTTGTTCCTGTGCATACACTCACATCCTAACCAATTCCCTGTCCTGATCGTGTCTGCTGTTTTGGGTCTCTATTAAAACCCGTTTGATTAAGATGTCGGTCTGCATGGGTTCCCTCCTTCTTCCACCAGCACCGCTGGACAGGTACGTGACAGAAGCAAGGTCCAATCTGGTGCTGATCCAACAGATTCAAATTAATTGTGCTTAAGTTGTTCTGTTCAAGC
Source organism: Brachypetersius gabonensis (assembly GCA_037577145.1). Classification (NCBI taxonomy): domain Eukaryota; kingdom Metazoa; phylum Chordata; class Actinopteri; order Characiformes; family Alestidae; genus Brachypetersius; species Brachypetersius gabonensis. The sequence goes on from JBBJLR010000087.1 coordinate 17,184,737, forward strand.
TCCTGCTACCCAGCAGAACCTAACTGGGACCATCCATTATGAGTAGTGAAGAAGGAACTTTATAGTAGATTAATTATATGTGCATATTACAGTACCCAAACAACCAGAATAGTTAATAATGATGTACTGCGTTGTTTTGTGTGTGTGTGTGTGTGTGTGTGTGTGTGTGTGTGTGTGTGTGTGTGTGTGTGTGTAGCTAAACCTTTTAGCATGGATCTACCAGCAAAGAACAAAAAAAGCATGTATATACAAAATTAATGTACAGCTGCCGGCTGTGATGCGGGAAAACAAGGAAAAAAGAAGCGGGGTGCTGTGTTTTCTCCCATACGCAGCAAGTTAACTTTCACTTAGCAGCTTGAATATGCTGTTTCTGATGTTTGTTTGGCTACGTACAATATGCATCAGAAAAACTCCTAAAATCCATGAGCCTCCTCGGGCCGTGTGTGCTAGAAAGGAACAGTCATCACATAACAGTACGCGGGGTAGAATGCTGACTCTGACTGATGTAAAATTGACCACTGTCAGCCTTATTTCAAGCACAGAATGGAGGCTCTCCACGTTAACTGTAGCTTCCACTTCACTATTGCTTTTCTAGTTTGCTGCTCATTTCTTGAAACATTGACCTCCTGAGAGAAATACCCAGTGTGACCTCCTGAGGGCGCTGTAGGTATTGCTATAAAAACGATTTAAGAGCTGTATTTGGAAAACGACAGCAACAAGACCAAAATTTATCATAGAAACGTGATCATCCCCAGCACTTCCGAAACCAGCCACTAACAAGAAACAAAGACTAACAAAGTGACCATTAAATAGTTTATCATCAAGTTTTGAAACAGTAAGATTACATTTTCAAAACAGCCAATGGAAAATCAATGAGAATCAGAAAACTTATGATGGAAATTGCTGACGACTAAACAGACAAAGAGAGACACTACAATATAAAATACAAAGTCTGAATAAATCCAATAAACACTAAAATATATATAGAAATGCTGGATATAAATACTATAGATAAGTAACTCACAGTTAAGTGAATTACTAATATGGGGGTCCTTGAGTTACGACACAGATCCAGTCCTATGACAGTGATGTAGAAGCACAACTAAGCCACAGAAAAAGAAAAAAGACATAAATATACTGTATTTATCAGACGCTTTTTATACAAAACCAGTGGTGGTGTGCTGAGGGTAGGATTCGAACCCATGACCTCTTGTTCTAGAGGCAAGTATCCTACCCATTATGAGACCACCATCACCCCCCCCCCCCCCACCCCCCCAAATACGATTGCTAGGACTGTACTGTACTGTAGTAACAGAAAAAAAGGACAAAAAATGAGTGTAAAAACGCTTGTGCTTTTAAGAGTCTAAAATGGCGTAGGGGACTTCCTCACTCCCACATTCGCTGCATTACTGTGTATTCTGCATATACTGCATATTCTTCTGCCACGCGCAGCCAAACTAGTTGTGGGAGTGAGCGTCCAAAACTTGAAACGTAACCCGAGGACCCAACATAACACAAATACGGGTTTGGAGTATTTTCAAGATCAGAATTATCCAACGAAAAATTCTCTGCTGTTTCAAGATAGAGATAGCTAAACAAAGTCTATTAAGCTTTTGGGCACTAGATTGAAGTCCGACCATGTCAGTTCAACCACCAACACAATTAAGATCAGATGTGAGACAAAACAGCACTCCAGGCTTTCTGGGAGTCCTAGGGAATTCATTGACTGTTAGCACAAGTGGCAACATAAAGAATTGCTTTCTAGGGCAGTGGCCTAGTGGTTAGGGAGTTGCTCCTGTAATTAGAAGGTGGTGGGTTCGAATCCCAGAACTGCTAGTGGCACTACTGAGGTACCCTTGAGTAACACACTGCTCCTCGGATGCTGTGCTCCTGGCTGCCCACTGCTTCACTTGATGAATAGTTTAAACACAGAGGACGAATTTCACACTGTTAGCTGTGGTGTGTTCACAAATGACAAATGAACACTTCACCTTACACTTTCTCTTTCTGGAGAGTCACTGGATATGGTATAGCGATCATCTTCAGACTTGAAAAACTCCTGTAGAACTAATATGTCATGATTGTCACTTATTACACAGTGTAAAGGTCCGTTTATTTTTTTTGTCCAGGTGGTAGACGTTTCAATGTAACCGGTGTAGTATTGTAAATGTGGTCTCAACAAACACATGCCAGACCACAGTAGAATCATTGTATAGGTCAGTTTTGTACATTTTTCCTCTATCCACTTCCTTTCAAGAAGTGCAACTGTGTTTGACTCAAAGTTCATTTACAGTCGGTTAACTTATATCCACAAAAATCATGAACAACTAAATGCTTTGTAGTTTATTCTGGACCAAAGAACAATTTGCATATATTTCTAAACATTTGAATGTATGAAACGTATTACGACCGTGTTAATGGTTTATTATGTTGACAGTACCTTGTTTTTGGACCATCAAGTCTTTTCAGGAAAGCCGAGAGTGATTTGCTCTTGCTGAACGAATGTTAGGGCATGAAGAAAGAATGACTGCGTATGACCGCAAACATCCAGAAGGGGGAGCTCTTGTTGGTTTTCTTGTAATTAAACACTGAAGAGAAAACGCCATGCTTGAGGTCAAGGCCAAGACGGGAATCCACCAAATCAGGTTGGCGTCTCCTTTTTCCTAACGATTTCATGGTTTTCCTTCTTGAACGCTTTGACTTTTTCTGTTATTCAGAATAAATCTGCGGCGATACCACCGTCCCTCTGGTTTTCTGAACACTTCTTGGGTTTTTTTTGCACCAGTGTCAGTATTGACATTTTTTGTACATTATTTTATATCTTTTTATATCTTTATTTGACTATGACCATTGAACCTAGTGACTGGTTCATAAATCCTGCTGGTTAGTTTGCAGACATTTTATAAGTGTGCAGTGTGTTCTACAATCAGTTCCAGGTCAAATCTTTTGAAATTAAAATCTTCCATTTCTTGCTGCAAAGACTATATTTAATATATTTAAACTACAGATGGTGCTTAGGTTGATAGACGAATGTATTAGTTATGAAAAAGTCAGGAATAATACCTGATTCCTCAAGTATCAGCCGATACAAAGTACTACTGCTAACTCTGTCTAGCATATCTACTCAGTAGCTGCCCATGACTCCTGGAGTTTAGATTATATTTGTATACATTTTTTTGGTTGTTGTTAAAATCAGTGCTCAAAAGCACTAATAAAATACAGATAGCTGTTAATTCAGCTTGACCTTTATTATGTATTTTTTTCGTAGTTTGTGTTTATTATTGGGGCATTTACTTGTGTGGTCATGATGTTGAATGGTTGTGTATGAAATCATCTGGATGTCAATCTGTCAGTCACCTTTATGTCCAATGACGGTCTTGTAAACATCTAATTGATTGTGAAAGCCTCTATGTTTCTATCTTCGCTATTTTGAACATTCCATGAGTCATACGTTGAACATTCAGGTGTGTTTCAACTTGAGTACTGCCTATAAAAAACTCATGGTGGTGGAGGGGACTGTCTAGCACATTGGCTTTTAAAACTGTGTTTGTTTGGGTCGAGATAGTGACTGTGCAGGCCACAGTATAAGATCTGAGATTCTGGGGTGGCTGCTGGGCGGAACCGTAAGCCATAAAAATAGCCTTCGCCACTCAGCAAAAATCTCGTTTTTGAGTAAGGAGTCTCTTCATTGCTGTAGTTACAGCAAACATAATGAATGTCAGTAGTTAGTGGTTAGTAACTCAGTTGTTGGTTCCTTTTAACACTAGTGCTGAATGTTTTGTGAGCACCTGTTTGACGAAAACTTGAACCCTTGAACATTTTGCTCATCCGCCCAGGTTAGCTTTACAAATCTGTCCGGCAATTCTGAAGTCTTTCTTCATTTTACTGATGCCATTTGCTGACTAACCACACTGACTTGTTCCTTTGTCTGTTTTTATAAAAATTAGACACATATTTACCTTTTAAAATAGAACTATTAAAAAGAGGTTGACCTTAAGGAAATGCTTGTAGTTTATTTCTCTTGCCTTATACAATATAGGACATATTTCAAAGCTCTTCTCAGTGATTCTCAATGATGATGAAACTGGGGGCTTCCAGTCTTTTCATCAGTTAAACGATCTGGTTTTAATATATATGTTTGCTGTTGGAGTTGGAACTGAAAGCATGATACCAACAAGTGACCATACCTTTATTTGATCTTTCACAAATGCTACAAAAAATTGCACAGTGATACAAGCTTTCAAAATGACTCTTTGCAGAAGTGTCCACAGGATTGAAACAGGGCATGTCAACAACATTTTCCTCAGGAACCAGGAACAGATAGTCTATTTACAAAGACGTAAGGTCTTAGCCTTCCCATGTAGATTATAGTTTCTTCAAAAATGCCTAGACCTCATCTTAGATTTAAACAAAATATGAACTTTCTGTCTTTTAAAACTTCACACAAATATTGGAGCGACATAAATAATATTAATTGTCAAGCAAGCATTTCAGTTTGAAGGCAAGAACGCTCTTATGATACAGAGTGAAGGTGTGATTTAGATCTGCTTGTACAGTCCATGGAATGATTTCTCGCTCTCTGGGATCAAGTCCCTGCTGGTCTTGTGTAACCTGTGTAGCAAGTACATGCGCTGTGACATGAAATATAACTTCGATTTATGAAGCAATGTATAGTAAATGTCCTTAATGACACTGCATCAACTTCCAGTACTATGTTTAAAAATGTGAACGGCGACAGGCCATCCCAAACAGAATCCAGTTTGTCTTCGTTCAACACGTGGTGTGTTGTTGTTAGTGAGTACACAACAGAAATGGGACGGAAGGTGTATCTTGCATCTTGAAAATCAACAAGCTGGATCCTCAAAAAGCCGACACAGTGTGTTGTAATTCATCACTTCAAGACACGTATCAGTCTAGAAACTTCAATATCTAAAATATGTTGGTTTTACAAACCTTAATATAAAGCTATCATGGTCAGAAACACAAAATAGATGTATATGTGAAAAAAGTGCCATCACCGACTGACAGAAAACAAGGAAGCACTAAAGTGATCGAAAGAAAAAAGGTATTAAGCCACTTGACGTTCAATGCATTCAACCAGTCTTGCTGCATGAATGAAATATCGTATTTTACAAAGTGAAAATTGTGTTTATTAGCCATTTTATTTTCGGTTGTCATAGATATATTGCCTCTTACTTAAGTCAAGCAACTGCTGTGCTTTAGAATATGTAATAGAATTGCACAAAGTAGCCTAATCACATTTAATTGCATCCATTTCTGAAGCTAACTTCCAACTAGTGTTCCCCTTTTCATAAATAAAACATAGACATTAATGTGCAAAAAGTATCCAATATAGCTAATATCAAATTATCTTGCTTTTCGCTTCTTAAATATTTCACTGCTATGTTTACACTAAGAGCGTAGGTAAAGGAATTTCTTCTCTTCAGGGGTTATCGGGCTTCTGCCCACCTGTTTACCTACTTTTGTAAAATATTGTTCCCATGTTGTCAATTGAGTAACAGCAGGGCAATATTAAGTGGACAAAGATGTTATGAGGTGCTTTGGGGGGACTGGAGATATCTAAACATATTCAGAGCTGGTGAAAGCAATGGTAAGCAGCACAAGATGCCCACTGTCCTGTTCATTTCGACAATGGCCAACAATATCAGTCAAGAGGCTCCACACCTTCCAGATGGTCTGGAATGGGGAGGCCGGTTAGAACTGTGAGACATTTGTTCCATACGTTAAAAACTGGGCAAACGGGCTGTGTGAAGGAAACGTGGAAGGTATGAAGGTGCTGAGAGCCCACAGCATCATAGAAGGCCAGAGAACCAGCATCGTAGTCCAGGAGCACTCCAACACGTCTCAGGTGGGGTGAAGGCTCGATGGCCATCTCCTTGCTGTTGTGACGCACTACCCAGGAATTGTTGCAGCGGCAGAGCACCCATGAGGAAGGGTTTTTCCCGATCCATTCATGCTTGGGCGCAGACTTGTAGGCTATACCCACTGCGTACCTGGGAACATAAATAGCAATAGCTCATAAATTCATAGCAGTGCTTTGTGAAGATGTTTTGATAGTGGCTTACAGCCTTTTGATTAGGGGTGGGCATAGATTAATTTTTTAATCTAGATTAATCCCACTGTAATCTTGGAATTAAAATTTTAATCTAGATTAATCTAAATTACAATGGTTCATTTGAATTCTGCTGAAGATCTGAAGACCCCCCCCCCCCCGCCAAAATGATCCCAAGCCACCCTAAATATATAGTCGTTATTCTACTATTTTTAAATTATATATCCAAACATTTCATACAAGATATCACTGAGCGCAGATACACACTTTACAAA
>JBBJLR010000087.1:17199441-17220967 GCA_037577145.1 Brachypetersius gabonensis
TCCGCCCACATGCTCTGCAGCTGCTATAATGGCTGCGCCCTCAGGCTCTGGGAACTTGTTTTTCAATAACAAGCTAGATAAAACCTGAACGCACTGCAGTGGCAAATAGCTTTCGTTTTATAATAGATTTGATTTCATTAATGTTTTTACAGAAATATTTGAACTGCAGCTGTGTGACTATGTTAAAGAGAACACTGTTAAAAATCCCCTTATTTGTTTATAGTCTTTTTTTTTACAGTGTTATTCCACTTTTGTCATTACTAAAGAAAATTCTTCACAAAGCAAACATATTTGTTTACTCATGTTGATAAGAGTTTTAAAAACAGTTTATTTAGTACAGATTTAAAGGTGCGATTAATCGCGAGTTAACTATGGCAGACATGAGATTAATCATGATTAAATATTTTAATCTATTGACAGCCCTAGTATTTACGCTTTGCTAAATCCCAGTCCAATCAGTGGTAGAACATGATGCTCCAGGTACCTACCTTCAGTTTCTCAAAGCGTTCACTCAGTGCTGCCACTTGGTGGTCACGGTGGCGGCCCACCAACTTGCAAAGGGAGCAGATGAGCTGCTCATCTGTCACGCAGTACATGTTCACCTTCTCCTCCTCATGCTCCAGGCACTGCAGCCCACGGAGGTGCGAGTCCGGCAGGGGCTCAATGAGGCGGTGTCCCGTGAAGGGTTTCTTGTTGGGGTGCGTGGCACGCAGGCACTCCTCGCAGTATGACACCTCGCAGGTGACGCAGGTCTTTACAGCGTCCTGTGGCGGGTCCTGCTCGCAGAACTGGCACTGCACCATCTCGGGGGAAGGAGTGGTGGTCATGGCGGCAAAAGAATGAGGCGGAGGACGCCCCTCGTCGCCCGGCGAGTTGGGCCCACTGGTGGGCAGAAGCAGCGTGGTGGCAGACGACGCCCTCTGGACACGGTCGATGATGTTCTGCAGGGTGACGTTGCGCTTTAGTCCGTCCAGGCCTCGCTGTGGACTCAGTGCGATGACATAGCGGCAGGTAGGGCACTGGAAGGCGCCGATGGACTCCACAGGCTCGCTGGAGGCACAGTGAGAGAGCAGGACGCGTCGGGCACAGTTGAAGCACAGGCTGTGGGCACAGGGCAGCAGCAGTGGGTCCTCAAAAAGCTCCAGGCAGATTGGGCAGGTCAGCTCCGACTCCAATGCGTCCATCCTTTCAGGCGGAGCGAAGCGGGGAGGGCGTCAGCGAAATCCAGGGAAGCCGGGCAGCTATCTGAAAAGGGGGGTACACAGACAGGACATGGAATTAACAAGGAATTAAATTAGATTAAAATGGCTTGGGTGGTGTCAGAACTGGAAAAACTGACACGACAGTAGGGTGGCTTGTGAATGTTCACACCATGATGTGTTGGAAATTGACAAGCCCGACACTTGCTCATTTTCCCATTGTTCTTTACTTTTATTGTCCTAACTGGGTTACAGTGGGTCTTGAGTCTTGTAGATGTATAGTGGGAAATGCTATATTGAGGGATAACTCAATATTTTTTGGTTTGTTTTTCAGATAGTAATTTAGTTTTGTTAAAACGACTAATTTCACTTTAGTATTAACCCTAAGAGCAGAGACCAAACGTACACATAGAGATTGTTATTCTTCTGCAAATTTTTCAACCGCATAGGAATGTTTGACTGGCAAGAATGCGCTGCCTGAGAATGGCTTTTAAAGGTCTATACGTAGAGTCCACACAGCACAAAATGTGTCAGCTACATCCTGAACAAGCCAAAACATGGCTCTTATCTTACTATGATGCTTCCTTTCCTGACCAGCCAAACAGTAGGTCCTTTGTCTCAGGGGCATCTGTTGCTTTCCTTAATTGACACATTTACCCCCACCACCATCCACCACGTACCTAATCCTTGACCCACACATAACCTATGTACTATACTCTCGACACACAGAGCCACCATGGAAAATATCACCAGTTTACTTTCTGACTCATACTCTCGCATCTCTTGGTCACATTACAAATCCGTTTTAATCTTGAGAGTAAAACCCCATTAGTTCTGACTGATTTCATGTATACTATTATTCATGTATCATTTCTAACCTTTTTAATTGTAGTACAAGAGAGATTCAGTTTCGACACTGGAGTGCTAAGACAGATGCCATTGTTTATGGTGTTTTAGAGACTAAGCTGGCGTCACTGACCTACATCCCAGTAGAGATGCATTGCTGACCTCACTACACATATTCTGGCAATTGTTTTCTCTAAAATAAAATTTAAATGAATCATTAGAATAATCCCCGTGCTTTAAAGGCCCTTTAGTGCATAAATTATGCTGATTTTCAAATTATATTCAGATTGTATTATGTTATATTAACATAGATTGTATGTGAATCTATCAACAGATCTAAATATGTAACTGTACCCAATTTAAACCCGGTCTGATCTAAAACACAATGCAGTTTCAGCAATGAACGATAAATACAGTATATGCTGAGTAAGGACATTCCACACATGACTGAGTTGTATTTTCACATCTCATTAACATGCTCTTTCTTGACAAATAGAAAACTGCAGCCCTGACATAAGCAGCAGTGAGCATGCAGTCATAAGTCATCTCCACCTAATGGTAAATTATTTACTTGTACACACACACACACACACACACACACACACACACACACACACACACACACACACATACATGCCCGCACACATACACAGGCATCCTTCACATGTGTTTTCTCTGATACCCACCGATGGATTTCGCCCCAGACCACACAGTGGAGACATCTCTCCTGACGGTAAAGACCAACGACCCGAATCGGAAAAGTGGCGAGAGTCTCATGCCTCATGGAGACAGCCTCGTCTGGGGCAACTTAACAGGCTGCATCATTCCGTCACACGCCACCCCTATCCCTCCTTCCCTCCTCCCTCAGTTCTCGCTCCTGACTCCTTCTCCTGCTGGCTTAGTCTCCTGGAAAGCTGGGCACTAATGTCTGTTTCGGCCCGTCGCTCGTTCCGTGCAGGACAGTGGGGAAAAAAAAGAAAAACTTTAACCCGACAATTCCAGGAAAGTCAATTTCCTCCACCCTGCAGCTCGGGTGAGCCGGAGAGGGGGCGGGGGTGCATAGTGGAGTTAGGACAAAGCCGTGGTGGACAAAGAGCTGCAAGTGTGTCCCAGCGCGAAACGTGGTGCGGTCACACACATAATCAGCTTGTCTTTGGGAATGCAGAGTCCGAAGGTGAAGAGCGGAGGGAGGATGAAAGAGTTGCCCGGTGCCCATTGTATGCAAGTGAGGGGGTGATGGAGAGAGGAAAAAACAGCAGGGTTCCGTGTTGGCACACACACACACACACACACAAACTAATGTGAGCGGCTTTCCTGTGTTGGGGGATTTTGCAGAACGTCAGGGAAATGAGAGTTTGAAGAGGGAGTCTGCTATCACAGACAGTCCTGTGGAACTGAACTAGAAGTGCGCAGCCAGGAATCTAACAAAAAAAAAAAACCCATACTGAACTGCAGTGCTGCCTTTATGGCTGCTTTCGCCACTTCTCTGTGGAAGTTTGGTATCCATATGTGTCACTTTTCTCCTCTGATATTAGGATACTTTTTTTATTCCTTTTTGGCATGTTATATTTCAGGATCATTGGTTTGATTTTATATGGTTTGGTTTTCATTCATCAGTGTGTTCCTACTACAAAACACAAATGCATCATAAAAAACTACAGCCTGTGGTGCCAAGTAATCTTAAAACTGATATATACAGTAATCCCCCGCTTTTCGTGGGGGTTACGTTCCAAAAGCACCCGCGTATAGAGAAAAAACATGTTTTGTTTTGGTTAAAAAAAATGCCTAGTTTTGTAGTGTAATGTCCTCCCAGAACACTTTAATTTCATGTTAAACTTCATTTAATGCATTACCCTTAAAGAAAATGTAAAGGTAAACCCGTATTCGCCTCACTTAATTTAAATTCCCCACCGAGATATGCAACTCGGTAGGTCACTGGACAAAAGTACTGGGACACCGTGGCGAGGTGAACGGTTTTTGGGGAATCTACTCGGACTAAAAATACAAATGAGCACTCGTTGGAAAGGTCTCCTGGAGATCTTCCGAATTCTGGAGTTTGAAGTGTCTGAGTACTTGCACCGCAGAGAAATCGAGCTGGGAGCGCGGGGGCCCTACCTTGGTGTGGAATTTGGAAAAAGTGCTTCCAGGTCGGCTACAGCCTGCGTCCCCTTGTGTGAAAACATCCAGAAAAAACACATTTATTGCCAAAAAAAGCAAAAAAAAAAAAAAGGTAGAGGATATTTGCAGTTTCCGCGTTAAAACTCGTTCGGTTCGGTTCTCCAAAAAAAAAGTCTGTGTGACTGAATCCATGATCTGCATAAAACTGGAGTTTAACTGTACAACAAAGTTTAGATTAGTGTGTCTTACCCCTAAAAAATTCTTTATTCTAAATTGATACCTAAAACAAGTTTTTACATTTTTTAGTCAGAGAAATGAGCCCAGACTCATGTTTAAAAACTGATTGCGGTAGCTTTAGTTTTCTAGCCTGCTTCTGCTTTTACAGGTAGAAAGAACAATCTATTTTATTCTAAAGCATCAGTAGCTTTTCAAAAAGTTATCATCTCATTTTCTTACACACAAAGGATGTTAACACCTTCCAAATACACCATCAGGTGGGTGTTGTCCGAGTCTTTAAAAGCTGGAAAATCTTTTTTTGTCATTCTAGAAACTACAGGGACATCATTGTATGATCTTAGAAAGTTTACATCAGATGCAGCAATGATTAGATTTTTTCTCTATGGTCTGTTTAAGACAACCATCTAGTCTTAGCTTAAACACTGTTATACCATTCAGAAAGAAATAGTAGCCAAAAGCATGATTTTTACAAAGTCATGGCTTTTTATTATTCTTTTAATTTAGACAATCCATTGTAGAGCAGACACACACATTTGCACACACACTGCGTCTCTAATTCGCCTGACTGTCTTTAGACTGTGGGAGGAAACCACAATACCAGAATAACCTACACAAGCATGGAGGACAAGCAAACTACTCACAGAAAGGACCCTTGGCTGGGACTCAATTCAGGACCTTCTTGCTGTGAGGTGACGGCACTATCCGCTTTTTATTGCATGTTACATACCATGTTTATGATTACATGACAAACATTAACATGTTTAATGACCTTACTGAAAATCCTGCAAGCAACTCATTGCTCTCAAGTTAACATTAAACTAAGTGGCTACTCATCATAGGACTAACTTTTATATTTTGGTATCTACTGACCGTTCCATTTCTGGGTAGATTTGTAGCAAAATAGGAACAGATTCATTATTTTTTCCTCCCTCTGGTATCCGGTCCAGGATTTTCTGCTGTCAGCTTTGAATTGACATGTGGTATGGAACCAGCTCCTCTTTTTAAAGCCTGTACCCCAGGGCTGTGGAACTCCAGTCCTGGAGGGCCGTGGTCCGGCACCTGGTTCACCTCACCAGTTAATAGTGAATGTGTTTGAGGAGGAGAACCATCAGACTGTGCTGGACACCGGCCCTCCAGGACCAGAGTTTGACACCCCTGCTGTGCACCTTACCATTTATATTTGTTTGAGAAAATCCTCTGTGTGCAAGATGATATGGGACTGCTAACTATAAAAGACCAGAAAGAAAAGAGGTGTATGACACAATGGGTTAGTGAATAATGCACTGTGAAAATTTATAACAACTGTGACCACTGTGGAGTATCCAATATGGATCAGGCACACATGGCTGAGACTTAATCCCTTTAATAAGGTCGGTATTGCTGCCGGTAACAATCCAGTATATCAGATCGGTGTATCCCCTATCTTTGCATTTAAAGCCATTGTAATGAACCTTCTTGACTGAGCTTCTGAGGTACATAACATGAGTTTTATTAATCTATTACAGCCTCCCATTTATCAACAGTAATGAAATCAGAATTAAACCAAGAACTTTGCAGCAATTGGGACCCCTGTTTTTGAAGGTTTGGGCCAGACCCCTTTCCTTCCAGTGAAGGGCAATCATAAGCCTTCAGCAGACCAAGGCATTTTGGCCAACACCATGCATTTAACTTTGTGGACACAGTTTGGGTAAGAACTTTTTTTTATTCTAGCATGACTGTGCCTCAAGCTCCATAAAGACAGGGTTGGATGAGTTCGGTGTGGAAGAACATGACTGACCCACACAGAGTCATAAATGTTCTACAGAATGAATGGACACAAATCCCCAAAATTTTGTGGAAAGCATTCCAAGAAGATTAGAAGCTGTTTAAAGTCAATGTATGTGTCAGGCATCATAATACTTTTGTGTATTTAGATAAACAACATTTTAACAAAGTCACGAGCAGTGATTTTCCTCTACTGGCAAAAAGCGAGTCAGTGTACACCAGGAAGCTCTACCCTTTCGAAAGGGTCCAATAACAGCTTTGCGGATGAACTATATTTGACCCTTTTCTCTGGGATCAAATGAATGCCATACACGCTTTTCCGCATGCTTGTTGACATGTTCGCCCAAGCGGTAGAATCGGGAGTTCCAAAGGACGCATGGTGATATTGAGGGTCTAACCTTGAGACAGAGCTGCCTGGTCACCTTTTCACAGGGTGGGAGCATAAAAGGCAGTGGCGGCGCCTACAGAGACGCCTCTTTAGTTGCTCTCAGAGTAAAGACAACCAGAGCCATTTGGCTGAATGCATTCTCACCTAAAAAAAGTGAATTCTCATCTGAAACCTCTTAGTTATGTTTTAATCTGAAATATAGAGAATAACAATAATAAATATCTACCATTTGTACGTAATTATTGAACTCTTACCATCCTCTTAAATCCAGCATTCTATATGTCCAAGAAAATTAGTAGTTAACAGTTCATTTGTTGAAGTTTATTTTGATTTTCTTGTAAACTGCTATAAACTTGTCTGACTTGTTTTGTAAATATGTCAACTGTTGTCCCATGAAAAGAGAGAGGGTCTGCTTTTTTAGGTTCTTGGTTGCTTTAGTGTTTCTCCCTCATGCACTTAAAAGATTAATGTCATTACAGGTTTCCACACATTTTTATAAAGGTGCTTTGTGATGTTTTTTAAAAATCTCCACACTTTGGTTGAATCTGAGTAATTATATTTAATTATTCACTAGGCATTAATGGCCCTGTAATTTGCGCACATTATTTGATAATCTCCTTATTTCAACAATGCCCTGTGCTTACAAATGCTTTAAATTGTTGATTTCTTTGACAGTTTAATATAATCATAGTTATAAATATTAGTATTTGTGTCAAGCAGTTGTGGTAGCTTACCAGGCTAACAGTCCCTCACACGGTGTGTGTTAGCCTGTTAGCTGCACTACTCTTGATCGACTGAACTGTACAGTTAGCGCTACATACTAGCACTAACTTGGAAAACTAACAGCTTTACACATCAAACATTTCAAACGCGATTCTGTTTTGTGTTCCCGTGCTAGCTAAGCTGCTGATGCTTTAATACTTCATTGGGTGAGCTATTTTATATTTTAAGTAAGTTTTGTCATTCATGACATTAATAACATTTTGCTTGAATTCTTCGATCACACAGAGTTGAATCTCATATTACCATTTTATTTACTTATTTTTACAAATAAAATCAGTGTGCAGGTTACTGAGGGGTGCTATTAATTAGGTGGGCTTATTCATATCCTATTTGCGTAATTGTGCATCTTCAATACGTCGTTGCATACTTAAGTGTTCAGAGATGTTTCCTATGCCATTTTTGCATAAGAGTATAAGTTGCCCCCCTACACTCAGCCTGTGTCGTGCTTTCAAAATATCCTGTACTTTCTTAACAAACGACTGATTTACCTCTTCATAACTTTCGACTGATGTTTTAGACATGATGCACTCATTTTTTAAAGAGCTACATCACTGAAACCACGCATGCCTTTTTTAATCATTAAATCTCTTGCCGTAACAGCTAAGTAGGCCTGCACTGCAATTAATCGGCTGTGAAACCACTTCACTCACTCTACCCTACTTTGGCACGATGCCATTAATATTTCATGTAACCTTTCATTTAACTGCGGATTTGGGAATCCCACTGTATGAGCAGTTTGAAAATTAATAATGAATCAGCTCTCTTTCTTCCTGCCCCCCGTGACACAATGTGGCTGAGGCGTTTAAAATGCTGGTGTGTGGGACTGTCTGCATCTGGTATTGGAAATGAAAGCCACGCTTATAATATTATTTACCAATTATAATTCTTGTAATACTTTTATGTCTTTAATGAAATGCCCATACTGTTCTATTAAAAACATTTAGCCCATTCAGTTGCAAAATCCGATATGACCAGCAGGGGGAGACCTTAACACATGCACAGACGACCACATCTCACAGACTGAATGTGGATTGCTTTCGAACGTGTTTATTTTAAAATCGCTTAGTTACTATAATAATAATTATAGTTACTATAATAAAATAGTCACATTATGAGAGATGTGATTGCGTGCAAACTAATACATTCCCAGTCCTTCAATTCAATTTAGTTTGAATAAAACAAACGCAGAATTAAAAACTCTTTATATAACGCAATGTTCATCATGCCACACACAACCTGGGGGAATTTGGGTGAGATGAAAAAAAAAAAAACAACGCAAAAAAACCAGCAGAGAGCTGTGTGTTATGAAATGGAGGGGAAATTGCCCATCCGATTAGATTTTGATGTGAGCGGCTGTGGCATCCTGTGGAGAGCGGGCCACGAAGTAGGTCAAAGGCGTTGACCTATCTAACATTATCAGCATGCACGTATGGACTTTCACTTCCAAGTGAAGCCAGACCATGTGTAAAACCAGAGGGGGGTTGGTGGTTAAAAAGTTGCCTCACGTGCCCCAAACACAAGATAAATCAAACCATCTTGAAAGCTTAAACTCTTGTGGTAGCAGATGCTGTTTTTCTGACGTTTAACTCGGAAGGCTTTTATGGAATTTGGGGATGGAAATGCTTCAATTGGCGTGTGTGTGTGTGGTGGGGGGTGGTATTTGTGGGCTTAGTGTTACTCAGTGGAAATATCTTGATTGCTCACCATCCTGTTTTGTCTCTCTCATGGTGCCTTGCTTTATATGGTGGGGGTTGGAACGATGATGCCCTCAGCGTGATAAGCAGACTGATGATTAACACATAATATCCAGAGTGGGGCACGCGTGTTAACCTCTTACTGGATTAAAAAGGAGCATAATGCCGACAAGGCTTAACTGTAATACCGCCACGACAAATTACACATCAGGCTTAATACCGTGAATCAATTTTGCTTGAAGTTTAAGAACCTGTGACTGTCTGCTTGTTCCTCACAGACCTGTAA
Organism: Brachypetersius gabonensis; assembly: GCA_037577145.1. NCBI lineage: Eukaryota > Metazoa > Chordata > Actinopteri > Characiformes > Alestidae > Brachypetersius > Brachypetersius gabonensis. The sequence goes on from JBBJLR010000087.1 coordinate 17,208,757, forward strand.
CTGTCCCCCAGGTGGGGATCCCAGGCCTGCTGTAAAGAACCTGCATGTAAATGTCATGTGGGGTAGTTACTAATACCTTTAATGACAGCCCTGATCTTCTGTTCCCCCTCATTAGAGAAGGCTATGTGTACGCCCACCCGGCTACACAGTGCCTCTTGACAGGCAGACGCCTTTCCCCTGCATCACATAATCCTCCCAGACTGCTGTGTCTGTGACCAATCACAGGCCTTTCATGTTTGAATCGGCAGTGACAGTGCATGGCCGCAACGCCTAACGGGATTGGCCGTTGATATGAGGCTGGGAGTGAGGCAGGCCAGATTAGGCGGAAAACCTTAATCTGGCGCATCTAGCCCCCGCAATGCCTGCCATGGCAGCCTAACTTCCTCCCCATGCCTGACCTATATATCAAATATGGGTAATTCAGTTTGATACAGTGGGATAAATGGATATTAAAAGACATTCAGTGTGTGGAACTTGGAGATGCACCCAGAAATGTGTGGGGGCACTGGTGAGACAGTATAAGAAATGTTCATAGAACACCATATGGATTGCACTTATGTTACTGTGTGTGTGTGTGTGTGTGTGTGTGTGTGTTTGTGTGTGTAGGGATCATGTTTTCCCAAGATTATGGAAAACCTGTCTAGAGGGTAAAAAAGTAACTGTACTTAAGTGTTGAGATTGTTCATTATACTTGAGTGTTACTGAATTATTTTATTATGAAGGGTGATGGGTTTGTGTCATTATTAGTTACAGCTGTGTTTAGTTGGTGTTTGTGTTTGTTTTGATTGGTTTATGGTGTTTTTGCTTTTGGTGTTTAAAGTTCTTTAGGGACCAACATGAGTTGTCGGTCCACCATCTGCACACACTGGTGGTGTGTCTCTAGACACCTTTTGTTTTGGATTGGTGTCTGGCCGGCGTATCTGCTTTGTTTTTGGTTTTGAATGTCTGCCTATGCGCCAATCCTCATTGGGGAGAAGAGGGGAATCGTGCCACTTGCGTTTCAGCTAAATTAGCCTAGTCACTCCTGAATTTTAGTTGATGGTAAAAAAAAAAAAAGGGTAATATTTGTGATCTTTGGCCACACCGTCACTTTAAAAGTCACAGCTAGAGTTCTACAGATGTCAATGGTTACATCCTAAAATGTCCGGAATGCAAACCATAGTCTTTTTATGTTCGTGTGTGTACTGTGTGTGTGTGTATGCTGTAGTGGGACACTGAAGGTTGACATTACAACTCGTGGCATCAGATTATACACGTAAAGGTCAGTGACGGTTGGTGTCACAACATTAGGGTGAAAAATGAAGCCACCCTCAGCACTTTTAATGTACTCCGTCATTTGCTAAACATCTCATTCACAAGTCCCAATAACTCCAGCTATCCAAACATCTGTGGATCCTGCCATATCGCCGCCCTGACATATTTAACAAATATTCAGCTGCGGAATATGCGAAGGACACTGTTTCTCTTCTCTGACAGATGGTGTTGCTATAACATGGTGTGGATGTGAGAGCTGAGACGAGGCAATAATCCTGTTTGATATTTGAACCATCTGCTATTTCCAGGCAACAACTAAGCCTTGGATCGGGGCGGTGAGTAGCCTTTCATGGAATAAATGGCAACATGTTACCTAGATGCACCGGCAGAAGACGTGTGCTAAGAAATGCGCAGTTGGGTGAGGTAATGTATGTTATTTTAACAAACAAACCCGCACGTTTAACACTGCATCAAACAAACAGCAGCCACCGCGGCCCGAACTGTAATCAGCGAATCTCAAATTATATGCTTTCTGCTTCTACTTCCCTTTTTGTGCGTCTGCAGTGGAGTCGAGGGCACCTATAATTAGCTCCCATAACCTGAAACAAACAGATGATCTGAGCCCCAACTGTGTTAAAGGCACCATCTAAAAAAAAAAGGGTAAAATAACACAAGCCAACAAATGTTTTTTTTTAATCATCAGAAACCACAACACACTTTTCTAAACCGTTTTTTCATTCAGTTTTTTTTCAGTAACATCAACTTTTTGAATTATGAGTAGTATTAGATTTGCAATAGACATGCATGCGTTTATTATTAAACCGCAGACACCAATCAAGTAACCGTTTCTGTATTTTCAGAGTGAAGTCAGACAGGCCACACTGTGGCATAGATATAATGATCAGTGTCAGTCAGCTACCACTGTTTCTTCACAAACACTCAGCATATGATTATTATATGATCATTATACCATCATGCAGTATAGAAGTAGCTTCATCACAAAAACTGTATGTGCGGGAAAAACTAAACACAGAATTGAAATCAGCATGAAAAACACTACAGAACACACAGAAACTTATCTCTGATGATTTTGACCTGTTGACATGTGTAATACAAAAAAAATGCCTAGAAGTGAGAAATGTCCGTTGACAAATAAACCACAGCTAAATACGAAACATAAAACCAACCAGTGAAGTAATGGGTGTTTCTTAGTGGTGATTTTTCTTAATGCCGTAATCAGATTCAGATCAGACACATCAGAATCAGATTCAGAAAACTGTATTGATCCCGGGGGAATTGCTTAATTAAACATAATGTGGTTTTGACCTCTGTGCCTGGTTACCAAATGCAGTTCTTCTTTGTACAGTGTCTATTACCACTGACATTGCCTTAAAGCATTGCATAGAGCTGCTGACGAGCAGTATATTGGACTTTGAGGTAGCCAAGGAGCTGAAAAGTGGTATTATTTGATTAATGCTCTGAGGGAACCAAGTCACGTCACCTGCCACTATTCGTACACCTGCCTCCCGCGTACTTCTTTCTCACAGATCTCCTTCTCACAACTCTCACACATTTACAGTTGTACAATTTCTTACTAGGTTTAAACAAGTAATATTGTGTATTACTATGTACAATTTCTATAATGTACAATTATTATAATTACTATAATGTCTAGCATGTGCAGTATTGTGCATTGTTCTTATCAGGTGCTAAAACATTATCATTATATGCAAAATTATGTGCTGTAGTCTATACTGTCAAAATCACTGATCTCTGTTATTATAACTGACTCATAACCACTATTTGGCTTTCATGTAATACACTGTTTTATATATAGTATATTATATATACTATAGTATTTACACCCATCATTTATGTATAAAGTATAGAGTATTTTATTTTGAAGTTTCTACTTTTGTGGGATTTGTTTAGGTGAAAGCCAGAGATGAATATTAAAAGGCATTGGCTTATGGCAGTGTCATATGTTGTATGTTGGCTGTGAGACATCAGTAAGCTGATGTTTAGGCAACATGATACTGGCTTATTTGGTTTTGCGTATCGGTCAACTGTTCATTCCTGTCAGGAGCCCACATACCTCTCTGACAGATGCTTAACTATAAACAATGATGTTATTTTGGCCGTGACACAAAGATACAAAGGCAAAGATTTATTGGGGATCAGCCATAAGCCACAAGCCTCAAGTGTTAACATGAACACATGTTGTTACCCAAAAAAGTATATACTAATGATTAATATAAGATATGGACTGATTAAGTGTCCGAAGCCTTACTTTTGTAGATACTCTTAACTGCGTTACATTCAACTAAGTGATTGAAATGTTTATAAAAGGAATGATTTGTTTAGCATAATTATCAATAATTTGTATAATCTTAATAGATTGAGGAATTTCATTTGGAAAGTTCATCATCTTGGGAAATAATTTTTTATCTGTAGACTAAACCATGTGGCCATTTTTTTGGTCTTTAACCTGATATTTTTATACTTTATATCTTTATTGTATTTATTATAATATTTTCATATTATATATGAATATTCCCCTAATGGCCACCATCCTCTACCCTTCATTTATTTTATTTTTGTATATTTATTGTCTATTCATTTAAAAAATGTTTTGTTAAAAAATCTAAATACTAGTGCTGTTAAATTAATAGTATTATTTTGTGTGGTTGACTACATTTCTCCATTAGAAAAGCAGCTCAGTGTATTCAATACTTGCAATAACTGACATGATCAATAAAGTGTATACACAGTTTCCAGATATCATCACCAGTGTCCAGCCTGTAAATAAATATATATGAGTAAACATATAGAAACTCCTCCACAGGTGTGGCCTCTGATTCTCAGCCTCATTTGACTTGTGTATCATTACACAGAGGAGGTTCTTGAAGAAAACTGTTGCTTTTCGCTTTGCCTTTGCTTTTGTTAGATGCTGCTCATTGATGAATCCTCAGCACTAAACACTGTCCAGCTTAATCTGCTGAAACTGCTCAGGGTTTTGCTTTATACGCCATTTAAGGGTTACATTTGACCCAGAAGACTACAGTCGCTGAATCTATCAAAGTAACAAACAGCTGGGCTTAAGCCACGACTAATACGGACCTAGTAAAATCACTAATGACATATTAAAGGCCACATGGACATGATTAATTATGTTAATTAGTTAATATGTTAATTAATTAATATGTTCATCTTGACAGCCCCAGTAAAAACACAAACTAGTCGTAACGTATGTGTTGCATTACTGGGTCAAAGTTTTCCAAACTAATTGATTAAAGTAATTAGGTGCAGCTTCAAAGTGTAAACACAAAGCGCAAATACAGGTCTGTAGATCAGACTTGTCCACCTAGCAACACTGTGGATATCAGCCTTTAGTGACGAATCACCTTGGACACTGTTCTTTCCAGCATTAGTCACGGCCTGCATTTACCTGCAAAGACGGCAGGTTTTGTAATGATAGGTGTCATTTTTGTGTAAGGTGTCATCTTATGTCTAATGTAAGGTTATATTTTACATCTTTTATGCCAGGTGTCATCTTTGAAATATGTTAAACAATAAACTGTAAACTCAGGTACTCACAGTTCACTTTGAGATCTACCTTGTACTTCCTCTAACTGGCCAGCTATTATCACATATTGTCATGTGTCTAACCATTCTTAGCGCAGCAGTGACGCTGCCATGAAACTGGGTTGGCATTGGTATGAATGTGTCAAACACAGAGGCATTGCTATGGGCATCGGTTCAACTGTTGAAAATGAAAATAACCAGTAGGGGTTTCCCTGAGATCATAACTGACCATTGTTGCAGGAATAGAAGAAAGCTTACAAATACAAATAGTGCTTGGCAACATATGGGCTGCAGGCTCTAACTGGCAAAGTGGAGTCCTATAAGGAATCATTTGCCCTGAATGGAGATGTGAGGAACACCCTCTGCTGGTAGAAATGCAGCATAGCACAAAGTCAGCCCATCTGCCAAAAGACTACTTAAATAAGTGATAAGTATCAAGTTCTATCAACACTACCTGCTTTTAAGAATGCCCCAACCTATACAGACTTCTCTGTCTTTTCCTATAGCACCTCCATATAGACCCTACACCTGCTCGAGAGAGGCACTGGACTCTTGAGTAACATTTTGATACAGGATGAGGGGATTTTTTGTACTTATAGCCTTTCAATGATGTTGAAATTGCCAAGAAATCACTCAAGAAACCTCATTGTTTACAGTAGGCGTAGTCTGAGCACCTATTGTGCAGTCAGTGTCAGAGTGCATCAGGATGGAAAGAGTGATGGGGAAAGGAGGTGAAGAGATAAGTTTTGACACGTTTCCCACTGGAACGTGTCCAGAACAGAATTAGAGGGAAGGCATGAGGGAAGTCTTGATCAGCTTTGGCTCCAAAGGGCTCAGCATATTCATTTGCTGGCATCCTTTGCCGGCACAAATTTACGGGACTTTTTTTTTTTCCCATGTTCTTTCAGCAGCAGTGGAGCTTCCACGGAAAAATCAAGCAGTTAATATTCAGACTGATTCAAGCCAGAGTGGCTGTGCTACAATTGAATTAGCCAAGTACTGAAAATGACTCCTGCTGTTTGTTCTCCAGCAGGTCAGAGATGCAGATCGAGGTTATAATTGTGTAGCCTCAAGCGGTCCAGAGTGCAACCTTTATCTGGCAGCAGTATGACACATGATTGTGATCGTCCCTATATTGCTGTGGCAAATCTGAAGGTTTAAAGGCATTTTGGATGCCTTCTTGGAGTTATAAATAAGTAATGTGCTAGTCCATGTGCCACATCATGGCCCAACAATAGGTGGCACTCTGTAAAAAACTTTGACATGCAGTGGTGGAGACAAGCTCATCTGATCCAGAGAGCGTTGGACTCGATCTGTGTCAGCTCTTGTCATCATCACCCTTGCGAAGCATGCGACCCGCTTAGGAAACAAACACATACACACTGTTACACTGTTACAGTCTCTTTCTCTTTCACTTTAGTCTAATAAGCCAAGTCCTACTTCAGTGCTGTGTGTCTCAGCCTCAAGTCACAGAGTAACTCACCCCTTCAGCACACACAGATGTACAGACAACCTTTAAAAAAGGCTGCCAGCTTGGTGTACAGTGCTACCTTTCATACACAAAAAAGGAAAACGAGGTCAGCCCAAAAATGACTCAACGGCAAAGAACAAGAGGCTCACACCCTCAAACTTCACATGCCAACCGAACTAAAACCGTTCTCAGTCCTTCACATTCCTGCATCTGGGCCCTATCTGCAAGATAAGATGAAGTTCCACATATGTCTGTTTGGAACTCTACTAATGGATGTTCTTTAAGAGGTTTTGTCAAGTGACGAAATGGCAAACCTGAGCCTTACAGCTTCTTGAGAAGTGGGATTCACACGGTGGCACCAAAAGTGAAAGCCTACTCTAAAGCTGAAGCATGCTGACAAGTAGTCAGTTCTGCTGAGTGCAGCTGCAGTTCTGCCTCTTGTTATCTGTACATTTTCTTGTGAAGACATCCCTCCTAACTCAGGTGTGTCTCTTGGAGACACATGACCGACTGTTTTTGCTGTCCGTATAATGTCACCATTCACAGCCACCTCCACAGCTCTGTTTCTACTCACCTTCCACATGGTTAAAATTCCATCGTCCACACACACACAGCAAAAGGGGGAGGAAAGGCGATGTGAAACCGCACTCAGGTTCTCCCAGTGTTCTGGGCTCCGGGTCACACTTATTCACTTTCCATGCAGTACTAGGAGAACTTGGAGAGCGAGCATGTTCGAGTCTGCCTGTGTCATTGTCTCTAGTGGCTCGGTTTCCCTCGCAGCCACTCCTCCTTCCTCTGGTAAGAGCAGCTCGGGAGGCGTGAACAGGTCCGCCTCTGATTCATTCAGCCCTGCCCCCCTTGCATTCTAGCAGTGGACAGGGGACAGGCAAGGCGGTGGGGGCTTGCAAAAGGAGACCAATGAAGAGATGGGTGGGAGGAGATATGCGAGTGATGCGGGTTTGTCAGGCTGGCTTGGGTGGCTTTGGTAGGATTTATGTCTCTCACATCTCCAGGCAAGCTTTTCTCCTTTCTCATGTTCAACCTCTCTCTCTCTCTCTCTCTCTCTCTCTCTCTCTCCCCCCTAGACATCTGATCTGAGATTGTCTCATCTGTCGCCCTCAATTTATTCTCTTCTTCATTTCCTGGGTCCTGTAAACAAGCCTCAGTTTGTCAGCGCAATCACGCCGCTCCACTCTTTATAAACACGCAAGCACAGTGGGGGGGGAACAAGAGACAAGTGGGAAATGAAGACCTGTTTTATAAACAAACTTCAATAGAGCGCTTCTACTCTCTCGATTTGTCATTCTTCAGACGCAACGACTCAAAGCGAATCCCCCTCACCGCAGATTTTACCCACGCAGCCAAAAGGGTGCTCCGTGTTTGGGAACAAATGTAGCATCCTGGGGGGGGCCCCAGTCTGACAGGAATATTTGACCGACACCAAGTGACTCACAGTGACTGAGGTCTCCTGTCTCTACATGTCATTACAAATTCAGTGTCTCTCCCAGTTACCCAAGCAGAGACAATGACTGAGGTACTACTGACTGAGTCAGTATTTATTAACTTCCACTAAGTGGTGTTTTAGTGAATGGCAGGGTCAATCAGTTACTCGCGCTTTTCTCAGCCAGCCACTCCATGAGGAATGTCACGGGTCACTAATGGTTCACCATGGCCTGACGATGCCCTTGATTCAGAAGCCCAAAGACCCCCATAACACCTCTTAACTGTTACCACATGGTGCTTTAACACCCACTTGGTCCTATTGGCTAACGTCGAGACTCCCTGGCGGCCAGCTGTGCTTATTGAGAAAAATAATCCTTGTAATGTCATAACAGATGGATATGTAATATGTACTGCTTCAAAGTGGGATATACAGCAAGCATTGAGTAAATAAACAGTCCGGAATGTGAGTTGAAGCTTTCACGTGTGCTGCGTTCAGGGATTTTTCATCGCGACGCCTGAATCTGCCCAGCAAGGGCTAGTTCTTAAGGAATCATTTGGTGGTGCTTTATTCCCTTATTCTTCCTCTAATCTTCCACTTAGAATGCAATCTGAGCTCCTCAAAAGTTGACTTTCCTTTAGCGGCCAAGAAGCAAATAAACAATTAATCCTTAAAGGCTTTTAAAAGAAGTGTCTGGCGTCTGGTGCACTACTCATAACTGAGCCCGTTAATACCTTAAAGGATTTCATTAAAAGTAAAGATTGACTTTAGAGTGGCAGGCCTTCAAAATGCTATGTGCAAATTTTGCGTTAAAATAATTTTTTTTTTTAGGAAATACATTATGCCCTCTTTTTCTCAAACCCAGTGGATTTTAGGGATTTTTTTGAAGGGGCAAGCCCCGCTGTTAGCTTTCTGGAATGCCTGGAATTTCAGGGTCTTTACCTCTTTTTTTTTGGGCAAACCCCATAAAGGAATGAGCGAAGGTGGTTCTACAAGATGTTAAGGTCAGTTTCTGCTTTCCCTGATTTAGGACCTGACTTTTCCACCTCAAAAGCCTAACTAAAAACAACAAGGCCGCTCCCAGAACAGCTTGACAAGCCGTCTTTTCAACACTAAGGGTCAGATCTTATCTGTGGTTGCAGGGCTGCGGTACTGTGAGATTTTTAATGTCACTTAATTGGACGTCTTGGTCTTTCTCCAATCTCAGCATCTTTACAGCTCGCATCCTGTTTTCTGAAATGTTATCCATTAGCGGGGGAGTTTGGTTTTAAACTTTCAAAAAACTGAAACTGGTTGTATTTCTTCTCTAGCTAGTTACTGAGTGCTGTTTACAAGGATATTACTGGTGCATTCTGTATGGCAATTAGACTCAGAGAAGCCAGTCTGTCTCTGTCACTCTATTATGTCTCTCCTGTAAAATCCTGAGCCCTCTGCTTGTCTTCAAGCCCTTTGACCACTAAAGTGAGTTCAGATGGCTCTTTAAAGAGCAGCTTTAAGTAATATAAGCTGCTGCGAGATATAGAGCACCTTTGTGAACTGGGATCTGAAGGAAGAAGCTGAAGTGGGCCTTCTTGTATTTTTCCATGCCATCGTGTTAATTATTCATATGTAGGTCATGCTTTGTCCTTCAGAACGGCAAGATCTCTGTTATGCAAACCCCAAATGACAGCAGAGCAAATGAGTATTTGTTAATTAAGCATATTATTTGAATGCCCAGCCTGTGGGCATTGTGAGGGGGTCATGCAGACAAACATGAGGAAGCAGCTCCGGGGTGTGTTTTACTTATTAACTCCCTTCAGTTGCTTTGCATGACTGTGTCATAGACTACGTTCTATTTTTGGTTTGTCCTGACAACAGCAGCCAGGTATTGAAGTCACAGCTAATATCTTTGTTTGCCGTAAATAATGTTTCATTTCATATCGGATCATTTTGATTTAGCAGTTCATATTAAGGGCCAGTCTTTCACACTCATATTAAGTCTTGCCTCTGAACCAAGCGGTCATGGGTTCTAATCCTACCTTCAGCATCCCACCACTGGGTTCCTGAGCAAGACCCTTAACCCCAAGTTGCTCCCGGGAGACAGTAGTTAGGGAATGGAAGTTACTGTGGATAAAAGTTTCAGAAAATGTCCTAAATGTAATCCACATCTGGAGGCCACACTGGAGCGAGCCAATAAATAAATAAATAAATAAAATCATTTCTTCTCTGTTTCACAATCCCCTTTAAAGCATAACATGTCTAGTCTGTCTTAAAAATTGGATCTGCAAAAGTCAAATAAAAAAGAAAGTAAACTAAGGTCATTGCTGCAGATCTTCAGAACTCTTGGAAATGCTGTTCTTCTCAAAATTAAGAGTCCAGAATCAGTAAAGAAACAAATCATTTGGAATGACGAGGAAAAAAAAAAGTTCAGTTCAATTGTTTGTCTGGGATTGGTAACATCAGAATCAAACCAGACATCAACAGCTGCACATAAAAACCCACCAGACACAGCAAAATGTCTCTAATCATTGAACAGGGATTTTAAAAAGATAAGCTGTGTTTTATGTATCCACACAAAACAAAACAACAAATGAAAATGAGCTTTAAAATCATTCTGGATAATGTTTTCCATGAACTATGAAAGTGTCCTCAGCCAGCATGGTTCATTCTTCCGTTCGCCAAATTAAAACAGACCTAGCCGAAAAGTCTCCTGACCGTTTACTTGGTCTGGGTGGAAGGTTCTAAATCCTCTTTTCACTGGTAGAGCATTAGCAGGGGGAGAAATAAATGAGAAAAGTAATCTCTTGCCCATAAATAAAGAACTAGTTTATACAGCGCTGAGAATCTACTTACAAACTCCATTTCCATAATAGTTCTAAAAATGCAGTAAAATCTAAAATCTGTAGTTTTATTTAACAAGCAAATAGACAAAGAGAGTGTTTTCACTGACGAACTGAATTTTATTTGTTAAACATGAACAAATTTAGAAATTGATACCTGCCACAAACTCCAACAGGTTAGGACAGAGGCAAGAAACAGGTTGGATTGTAGCAGATGTGGGTAAGAAAGGCGCATCCACCAAAGCCTCAGTCTTTGCAAGCATTGCCCATAGCATGAGGGATCTGTATATTTGTGAAGGCACCTCTGATGCTGAGATTTACAGTGGAATTTTAGAGAGACACATGTTCTCGTCAAGTTCCCCAGGAACTCTGTATATTTCAGCAGGAGAATGCAAAGCCTCATTCTGCACAAATGATAGCATGGCTTCATAGCCACAGAGTGCATGTGCGTGACTGACCTGCCTGCAGTCCAGATTTGTCTCCTACTGAAAACGTTTGGCGCATCATAAAGAGGAGAAACAGACAACAGCGACCACAGACTGCTGAGCAGCTCAAGTCTTGTTTACAGCAAGAATGGGCAAAAATGTGACCCAGTCCTAAATTTTCTCCTGTCCCAACTTTTTTTGTACGCATCAATTTCTAAATTTGTTCATGTTTACCAAACAGAATTCAGTCTGGCATTGAAAACACAGAACATATTGCCTGTTAAATAAAGTTTCGTGCGAAATGACAAAATTGCAGATTTTGGATGTAATTGCGTTTTTGGAAAGTGTCCCAATTTTTTTGGAAATGGGGGTTTGTAGTTTCTGTTCATGTGCACAGTATTATCTACTTTTAGTTTCTTGTGATCATACAACCATGTGTAGCTCAAACATCCAGATTTGTCAAAAATACGAAGGGGTGTGTGTTTATTTTTGTCATTATTGTTTCATTTTTACATATAATTGGAGTGAATGGAGAACTGGCTGACTCCACTGCCCTCTATGCGGCAGATTGAGGGCATAGAGGGCAGTGGATTCCCTGACCCAGCGCCCCCCCTCTTTTTAATGGACAAAATTTTCACGGTACAACAAAAAACAGTGTGTAAAAATACGAAGAAGCTCCCCAAGCACGTTTTTTACTCATCTTTGCTAGTGTGTGGGCAGCATTTTTTGCTGTTCCGTATTACGTGACCGAGATGAGTATTTCAAAAAATGTATAAAAGACTCTGGTAATCAATAAAATACTTTTTATTCAGTCTTTCTGTGTGGCCCCGGACCAAATAACTCACGGACTGATTGCGATCCACGGCCCAGTGCTTGGGGGCCTTTGCCTTAACTGACCAACTTTCTACACCAATAAGAATCCTCTGAATGAGAGCGTCAGTATTGGTCACTCTGGATAAGAGCGTCTGCATACATGTAAATGATGTAACTTTAGATGGAAAGCCAACTAATCAATGAAAAGCGTTGTTCTCAACTATTTGTCTCATCAGAGTCATTCATTTTATTGATTAGTTGTTGTAGCCTTATTTAAAACTAAACCAACATCATTCAAATCCCCAAGGTCACTTTCCACCACTGCTGAACAACACACACACACACACACACACACACACACACACACACACACACACACACACACACACACACACACACACAC
>JBBJLR010000087.1:17223001-17236654 GCA_037577145.1 Brachypetersius gabonensis
CACACACACACACACACACACACACACACACACACACACACACACACACACACACACACACACACACACACTCATTACAAGCTGAGTTGTCACACATATCCACTTCATCCTAAAATGAGTGTGCAGCAAAAGGACTCGTGCAGCTCTATACTGCTGCATCATCTGTTTTTTGCAAGGTGAAACAAGACACCTTGTCTCAGTCGTTCTCCGGTGTCGCTTCATCACAGTGCACTCAATCACTGTTTTCCCTCTCTGTAGACTCTACAATGGATCTAATGTAGACATGAATAAAAACCTTCAGCAACTGTAGTGTTATGCCTGGTGAGAAAAGATGACACCCATCAGACTCTGTCTGTGTATATTTCCAACTTCTCTACCAGAAATATAGCAGTCACAGAGGAGTTTGCTCCATTCCAGTAATAACACATGGAGTTCAGTTAATCCTCTCCAAGCGAAGGGATCATCATGAGCGTATTAGGGTGCTGCCTTTCAGTTCTGTGTTAAGCACAATTCACACATAATGCAGTGTGACTGGCACAGAAGTTATTAGACATTTAATGGTATTTAGCAAGTGGATCTTCTATGTCTAGCAAAAGTGAGAGGCGGAGAACTCATTTTTTTTGGGATGAGAGAAAGCGCTCCCCAGTTTGTGAAAGCACGTGTTTTGTCACACATTTGCAGGAAGACGTCATACACTCAGTGTCATACACTCATAACCATCCGTGTATACAAAAGTATGTGGACAAAAGTATTAGGATGCCTGATGTTCCAGTTCATCCCAAACAGGGGTGTCCCTATACTTATGTCCATGTAGTGTATGTGTGTCTTTAGTCACACAATTCATTCAGAATTCTTACAAAATATATATCCTAGTTCTTGCAATGACCAGCTTCTTTCCGTCAGTTTCTTTGCTGATTTTGAAACATAAATTTTCAGGATTTGATGTTTAGAATCATTTCTTCGCTCTGTTCCCACAATGCTTCCTGTGCCGCTGTCTGCCACACAAGCCCAAAGCAGAACAGATCCACCCTGATTCTTTGACATGATGCTCTTTTATTGAAATGTTTCTCTCTTTTTTCCTCCAAAAATACCTTTCACGTTTGTAGCCAAATCATTCATTTATCATTTCATCAGACCAAAGCAATTGATTCCAAAAGGTCTCTTGACATTTGTGATGAGACCTTAGTTTGCATCACCCTCTGATATCCATGTAGAAGATCCATGCACCGTCAGCCAGTGCCTCTCTAACAGGTCAGCCAAATCTTCAGTAGGTCCTTGGCTGTGCTGTATGGTATCACATTGCATTCCTCAGTAACAAAACAAGTAAATCATTATTATTATGTGCAATATCTTATGTACAGTAGTCTCACCATGAGCTGGATGACTGGCAGTTTCCTTATTGGGTGCTAAATCATTTCATTTCATGCAATATCTTATTATTATGTGCAATAGTTTTACCATGTGAATATCACAACTTGCGTCAGTATTACTTATATTCTACTGATCTCTATTATGTGCAGTAGCACACTCCTCCTCACCACTATTTGTGTTATTAGTAATTCATTTTACTGTATGTTACTTATCTATAGTATTTGCGTGGTGTATTACATAGTTTCTGAGTTTTATTTCATTTAAATTGTTCTCGTCTCTGTGTGTCTGTGCAGCTGTAACATAATCATAATGTTTTCATGACATCAGTTTTCTGATTCTATTTCTGAAGAAATGGGAATTCTTCATTTCGATTCAATATTGTGCAGCTATGTTGGTGTGTGATATATTTGGGTACCAGTCGCTCTCACTGAAGTATAAACACACAGCAATTGTGGCTCATAAAGTGACCAGTGAGTTTCAGTGAAAGGTAGGTGTTTTTTAATCAAGAGGATAATGAGAGTATTACAGTTTTTGGAATTTATCAACTCAATTCCACTTCGCCAAATGTACAGAAATCCTCCTCAGATGTAAGATAGGTTACAAACACAAGACAGGTCTGTTTTTTGTAGCATTTTGATGTTTAACAAGGAGTCTTGTGATGGTACTTGCTTTGGAATAGCTGTTTTTTTTCTTGCTACCGGGAAGAAAAGCCATGATTTATGGACAGGGCTCCAATAAATGTTTGGCAATATTTCATTAATTCCAACTATGCAAATACTAAAAGGTACAAAAAAGAGAGAATCCAATAACTGGCACCTGTACCACCTTCATGAAATCATACATCTGTGGTAGAGAATAAATGTTTATCAAGCTAAAGGATAATCCACCACCTGTATTACACAGTTTTAACTCCAGACTTCTTCAGACTGCAAGCATGTATGATCTCAGTTGCTTTTATTGCCTAGAATAAACAAGGAGAGTGCAGGCTTGCTTACTGGCTAGCCTGAAGAAAAATGATTCAGACTGTACTGGGTTTTAATGCCAGCATGGTTGAGTTTATTGCATGCTTCAGTATAATGTTTTGAGGGGCTTAAAAAGCTTCATCACTCCCCAGGAACTAACAGAAGTTGACGAAGATGTTGTTTTATTTTTAAATAAAGGCACTGTAAAGGCACTGTTTTCTCTGTTTTACTACTACTAATATTAATAATTATAACAATAATAATAGCAGAAAGAGAGTAGTAGCAATGATGAGCAACAGTATGATATTTTTCTAGATTTTTTTCCCGCACGTATTTAGTCGACACCTACTGAAAATTGAAATATTCAGTAGGTGCAGTTCTATTAATGGTCCTTGAAGAATTTTACCATTAATATTACCAACTGCTTTACCTTTCATTGGTTAATTAAGTCATTCGCGCTTATTATCTGAACATCTTCAAATAGCTGGTAGTCGGTCCATCAGCATAATCATTCATTCTGTTATACATAAGGTTGCATACAGTGTTGCTTTTCGAAAAGAAATATTAAAAAAAGATCATCTGAATGGTTTGAGTGCAATGTTCTGTCTCATCTAGGTCAATCTGGTTACAGGTAATGCACGATGCAAAAATAGGAAATAGCTCATCTTCGGCACGAAGCAAGACCTCAGCTAAACCTTTAGAAAAACATGAGGTAAACAGCACCAAGTCGCAATCCTTGCAATCCAAGCGGAGTGGGAAGTGGCGCTGATTATTTGGAACGAAAGCGGTTTAATCAGTAACAGAGCAACAGATTATAAAGAACAAAGCAAGTAGATAAACAGCAAGAGGATGAATCTCAGGCTTGCCTGCCCTACTGGGAGTTCTGTAATCTTATTTTCCATGCAACGAATCTGAAAATCAAACACCACATAGCCGTACATTATAATTAGACCACAGTGCATGTAACTGCACAGACTTTAGTTAGAGGGGGGATAGTCATGCAAAATCTACCAGTGAAAAGTGGGTAAAGCATAGTACCGGTGCAGGCAAAGAATGTGGAACCCTTATTGCATTGCCTATATATCTATTCTCCTATATTTATATATCTATAAGTTTGTTATTTGTATGGTGTACATTTTTATTGTACAGTTGTTGTTTTATAGCTTTTAGGTTAAGTTGG
This sequence comes from Brachypetersius gabonensis, assembly GCA_037577145.1. Lineage (NCBI taxonomy): Eukaryota > Metazoa > Chordata > Actinopteri > Characiformes > Alestidae > Brachypetersius > Brachypetersius gabonensis. The sequence goes on from JBBJLR010000087.1 coordinate 17,226,515, forward strand.
TGCCTGTTCACTTTACTGCTGTAACAATGCAAAATTTCCCACCTGTGAGACTGATAATGGGTTTTCTTATCTTATAATAATAATAATAATAAGAAGAAGAAGAAAAAGGATCAATTTATCTTATCTTACCTTCTTCATGCATTCCTTATGCAGGAGTAATATTTCTGATTCTATAGTGTTGGTAAACAGAATCTGATTCCTTTTTGGAGTTTACTGGTTTGCATACACTTTCTACATGACGAAGCACTTAATAAAATCACCTAATATAAACAGAGTAATTGTCCATTTTAAGTCTGCTATTCATAAACTAGGGAAGTCAAAAGAACTTTACCTCAGAGGTGCACTTCTCCAGTCCTGGAACGCCATGCTACACTGTGTCCAGCGCAGTTTGATGATTTCTCTGCTCAAACACTACTGGTTCAGCTCATCTGTTAACTGTCAGGTTGGGTGGTGTGTTTGAAAAGGGGATCTACCAAACTCCGCTATACTCCAACCCCTTAGGACAGGGGTTTGCACTCCTGATATAGCTTGTACGCACCAGTGGACAAACTTTTAAAAAATGTGTATATGAGTAACAAAGTGATAATATTTCCTTTTGCTTCTGAAATTGCAGTTGCTGTAATATGAGACCAGTGACCTACCAGAATAAAACACTAGGAATAGTTCTGATGGTAGTTTTCAGATGATAAATAATCATGTCCAACTTAGGTTCATGTGCAAGGCACTTTCAGTTTCATCGAAAAATAACAGCCAGGGCTGTTATGGACAGCTCATTATAAATTAATACATTTGTGAGGAGAAAGACTTTGTCAGCTTGGGAAAGTGTAGACCCCGAGTAATTGGCTTGTGATGCAATTTTTGTTTGGGGTGGTTTATTTGGGGCAGCTGGTTGCCTAGTGGTTAGAGCGATTGCCCCACGATCAGCTAAACATCCCTTGAGCAAGGTACCGTCCCCACACACTGCTCCCTAGGTACTGTAGTCCTGGCTGCCCCCTGCTTCACTTGGTGAATGGTTTAAATACAGAGGAAGAATTTTGTGCTGTGGTGTGTTCACGTATGACAAAATGGTCACTTTCATTTGCTTTTGTCTTGCAAACCTGTTCTGTTTGTTACTGTTCGGTTACTTGCACACCATGTAAATGGTTCTGCATAATATATACATTATTAAGAATTATCATTAACATCAAAATCTCCTTTTACTATTCACTGCAATTCAGTTCAGTCATTCAGCTTTTGCTTTGATTTTTAACTTAGAAATCCATTTTTTTTGTTACAAATACAAAAATCTTTTTTTTTATTATAAAACAACTATTTGTTTGTTTATTTGTATACAATTGTTGTGTATATTGATCTCTCAGGTGCTGCTATACATGTTGAAACTTTTACTGTGCAAGAACATACATATTATTCTTTATGCGCAAGCATTGTAGGAATCGTATATATAAAGCAAAAATGTCCCATTAAACCAAAAGATGTGCGTTTTTGAGTCCCTTTCTAGCACTATGTGTATTTGTATCATTTCCTAGCACTGTTTGTATCAGTTCAAATCGTACAGAATATGTTCTGCAGCACCAACAACCTTTTAATGAACGTTTTTGCTGAAAGATAATACAAGACAATACGACTGCACAATAATTGCAGACGTAGTTATGAAATGACCTTTTAGTGCTCAGCTCTGCAGCAAATTTGTAATCCAATTATGAAAGTCGTCTCTGGCCAGCACTCAAAGGTCACGTTTGTTAGCTTGGTTGGGATGTCATGTAATGATGATTGATTGAAATTTCATGAGCATCTTAAACAAAAGTTCTGTAAAGAGCTTCCCTTTGTGCAGAAGCCACCAGTTTCATTCGCTGTGAGATCCATAATAGCGTCCGCTCACCCCATAACAATGAGCCATTTCTCAGAGAGCCCAAACACCACAGGGGCCATACATTTGACTGTTAAAATGGCTCCCTGAGGAGCTGCGGTAAGCGAGATGCTATAGTGCTAGAAAAGGCCAGTGCTGTGCCTTTGAGCTTCACTCCTCAGAAAGCTGGAGTGGAGGGAGCATAATGAATGCCATAATCTTAAGCAAGACTTGCACACCCTCTCTCCCCACAGCTTTCCCAATGCGGAAAACCAGTAATGGGGTGTCTAATTCTCTGGCCTCTCTCAGATGTTTTTGATTCATTACACCTTCCCACTGCCACGCTCCCTGGCCAAAACATAATGTTACACTAATATCAGGGCAGTACATTATCCCCAGCCACTGGCTGAGACAGTAGTGCAAAATGAAATATGGGGCTGGTTAAGGCACTGCAACATTCATTATACTTGAAATATGCCGGAGAGAACCAGACCATGAACGGATTCTATACCGAAAATAATGGATGGTGTCGTAGTTATAAACTTTATGGACCACATGCCCATAAGTAATAGTGTGTAAAACGCTGTATGTGGTGCCAGTGCCAGCTGGGGGTGTATCTTTCTTAACCTCAAGGTTACAGCTTATGGAGATTTGCCACTCTGCACTTCTTGTAGTCTCATCTTGATCTGACCCCTTAAACCCTAAAGGTCCATATGTTGGCCGGAGTTCAGGTCGTCACTCTGATGGCTATATAACTTTTACAGTAGTTTCAGTTGCTGCCAAATAAGATACAACAAGATATGCAATATGCCAGAAATGTATGACGATGCTTCATGTTATGAAACACTTTAAAAACTATGATTACAAGATAAAAATAAAAATATTTTATACACTTTGCTGCACTCCGTGCAATAAACAGGGCTGTGTCACCGGTCTCTGTGTCGTTAAACATGCAGTTGATCAGTGTTTTTTGTACAAACATTATCTATAATATGCCCATAAGTTACAGAATGTAAAACATTGTGTGTAGCGCAAGTGCCAGCTGGGAGTGAATCTTAATCAATCAAGTTTTAATCAATCTTCGCTTATGGAGATTTGTCAGTCTGCAATTCTTGTAGTCTTAATCCTAATCTGACCCCTTAAACCCTAAAGGTCCATATGTTGGCCACAGTTCAGGACTTCATTCTGATGGCATTATAACTATATAGTAGTTTCAGTAGCTAATGAATAATATATAACAGTAGATATGCAAGATAGGCAAATGTATGATGATACTTGATATAATGAAATACTGTCAAAACTATGAATACAAATGATCTTTATTCAGCATTCCATACACTTGTCTGCACTTATTGCAATGAACAGGGCTAATGTTCGCTATGTGATGAACCATAATGATGTAGTTGGTCAGTGTTTTTTGTACCGTATAGATAATATCTATAAAATGCCCTGGAAACCCACAAAAATATAATCAACTTGCCAAGCTGTCTATAGTAGTTACTGAATAATGAAGCTGAAGATTAATTACTGAATATCAGCACCAGGTGCATGCTCAATAATCCATCTGAGGAAATGGCGATAAGCCGAATGCACAAAGGAGCGCGGTCAAGACAATTTGCACAAGACACCAATTGTCAGCTTTATTTTTATGCAGTGCTGTGCTTTCTGTTATGCAACTGAAACCACAGTACTGTTGAACTTTCTGGGGTTAAGGTGGTGGGTTAAAAGGGTCAGCGTATCTGATGCGGCTGTTAATGGTCTTCAGAAGCATTCAAAAATTGGACATAGTTTTGTGAGCTTAAATTGGGACTAAACCCGGCAGTGTGATGGATATCTAGGAGCAAGGCTGAGCACCCCCAAAATCCTCCATTCACACAAAGCATTCAATCTTGTGCATTCTGGCAAAGGCTAGAATGACCTGCAGGCAGCAGCAGCCATTAAAAGAGCAATCTTAAGACTCCCAAGCCAATCACTTGATGGTAAGCCCACGCAGGGGTGAATTACCACATCATTAGAGCCATTCTTTGGGTGGGGGGGCTTTGGGGGGGTTTGTGGTTGGGTTCAGAGGAAGCGTTTTTGATGGTCTAATCAGAAGCCGTTGAGAGCAAATGGTGTTTCAGAGCTGAGCATCTCTGAACTTCAGGATCACCCTCAAATGAACATTGCTCCGCTTGTTCAATGTGAAACAGAAAAAGGAAGTTTTGGGGAAGAGGCAGTATTTCATGATGCCAAAGCAGTCCAGAATATCTAACAAGCAGCATATCAGCCCCGGAAAGGACATATCCTCAATAAACCTCTTTACGTGTCTGTATTTTTTATTCTGAACTGAATGCGGATCACTCAGGCTCTTGGTATTTTGGAAGTAAACCCTTATGGCAAGTGCCACAGACCACAGTATGGTTTTTGAATGGATACAGACTTCTTTTGCATCAAATTTCCCTAAATCTTTTTTTATGGCAGGCCCACAGTGCCTGCCTGCCCAGACTGAGGAAATCTTGGCAGATTCAATACTTCCAGCTTAATTTTCTAGATGTCTTGGTGCAGGAGCCCTACGGCGCTGCTAGGCCAAAGTCAAGAGCGCCCTTACTGTGACTTTGAAACAAAGGAACCGGCTTCCATGCAGAGAGCAGAAATCTAAAGCTGATTACACATCTGTTGCTCTAGGTTACCCACTGAGTCCATATTATCCTTTCCTGACGGCCTTTTTTTCTGTCTCTCCTCTGTTGGGTTGGCCAGAGTGGCAGGAAGGTTCAGTGATTCTGTTGTGTTGGGTTTTTTTTTTTTTGTGAGAACATCTGAAGCCCGATCGCAGCACAAAGGGTATCATTTGCAAATAAGATCAGCCTACAAATCAGAAGTGACACTGTATGCATTGCATGTTCCTGTTCTGAGCTCAGCCATGCATGGTAATGAAGTTACCCTACAAGGATTGCTTAGCCCTGCATCATTGAGCCTGATCATTGAACATTCCCGGGATGCTTAGTCAATAGCACAAATCGAAAGGCCTTAGGAGGGTGACAGAACTCAGATTAGTTTGTTGCTCCTGGAGTATAATGGCATTCCAAAGGGAGGATGAAAGAAGCGTGAGGCTGCATTCAAATGGCGCTCTAATACCATTAAAAAACAAATAAAAACACGGATCGATTACCAGCTACTCGAATGCTTAAACAAGGCACTGCGGGAGCATAGAACACCAGGATAGAGTGAACTGAAAGAGAATTTTTGACTACTTGTTGATGCAGGAGGTTTAAGGTTTTCATGAAATACTAATAAATTGGACAGGACCTGGATATACATTTAAGGGAATGTGAAACCGTCAGAAATAATAAGACAGCTGGAGGGTTCTTTACTGTGCAAAAAAAAAAGGGGAGGACAACTTTGGCAATCTCAAATGCCTTGGAAAGTTTCCATTCATCATTATCCTGAGTGATGTTTCTTGCACTTGCGTGTCGTTTATCACATCCCCGCACGTCTCAAGACAGTAAAAAGTGGATCCTCCTAGCATTCCTGATGAAACCACATAAACCAAGCCTTTATTCGATCATTCAAGATCAATCATGTTTTTTAGGGACCAACTGTTACCTTAAGCAACTTATTTCCCAGGGGAAAAAAGGCATTGACTGTTTTTTTTTTTCATTCTTCTACCTTAACCCTGAGAGTGTAATACTGACGGCGCTTTAGAACTCTGCATATGTGAAAGCAAACCATACCCACGTCTGTTTACTACATTATACCCAAACGTGTTTGGTCCCTTGGTTTGGTTAGTTTGCGGCAATCTCGGTACTTTGGTGCGCAACAAATCAATCGATTCGAGACCTGCCTGAAGGGGTGGTCTCGGACCACTTTATCCGCTCTACTTTGGTTCGGTTCGTCTGGTGTGAAAGCAACCAAACCAAATTGGACGAAACGGTATAGTTTAAAGCATTATCAGATGAGATTTGGGATTGTCAGGGTTAGGGTTATGATCATTCAGTAAGAGGAGGGCAGGTCTCTTCTCCATGAGGTGGCGCACAATGCGCCGTCGGTGAGATGAAGACATCAGGAAGTTGGTTTGGAGTCGCAGCTGCGAATCATGTTCAAAATGAATTGTCTGGAAAAAAATGACCTGCATGTACAATGTAACGCGTGAGGATCAGCGCCATGAGCGCCATGAAGAGCTGTTCCTCCACGATTATTGAAAGTGGTGCGATTTTCTGAAAATAGTGCCAATGGTCTTTGCGGTCTATTTTGGTTCGTTTAGAACTCTGCATATGTGAAAGCAAACCATACCCACGTCTGTTTACTACATTGTAACATTTTTGTGACTGGTGCGGACTAAAGCAATCGAACTATAGATGTGAAAGCACCCTAAAACAGTCTAAAACTGGTGTTTGTTCTCCTACATTCTCACTGTTTGCTGCTCTTCTGCTCGGATGCTCACGGACCCCCTCCCTGTGCGGGTTTTCCCCACCCTCTTGTGGGCGGAGATTATCTTGAAAGTTCTCCTGAGTTCAAAGGTATAAAATCAAAGAAATGTGGGTATTTTTTTCTGTATGTTCTTTGCTTGTGGTGCTGTATTAAAATCCACATAGCAGTTATTATTATTACACATTTTTAAAATGACAATAACTTTGGTTCTGCATGACACAGGACCACAAAGCTCAGCATAACGTCTGACACCTCGAGCACTTGGGTTCTACGGATTAAAACCGAGTCAGTGTAACCTAAAAATTACAACTGAAGTGTCACATTGGTTCCCTAATATGATGGCTTAACTTTTTTTCTTAGTGTGGGGTGTTTATTTTCTTCTGAGTGTGCTGAATGGCTTTTACCAATTTATAATGCACCTGCTCTCGCTATTATATTATCTGTACAGTTCTCTCTTTCTTTCTCTCTCGCTCTCTTTCTCTCTGTCCCTCTCTCTCTCTCTCTCTCTCACTCTCTCAAAAGACCTTTTGCTCACAGTATCATTTTCATTTCCCAGTATGAATCTCTATGGGTCCACTTGATCCCTAGCAGACAACAGAGAGACGAGTTTAACTGACCATCTGTTTTGAGGACATCTGCCTAATGGGCCTCGGCCTGACCGCGGTTGGAAAACATGTCAATGATTTGGATGCACCGACATAACATCCAGTTAGTGCATGATTTATCAGGAGACAAATATTGGCAGGACACAATCCTAGCTTTTGTCTGCTTTTGTTGGACCGCACATAAAGACGGAGCTTCGCTTAGGGAGTCACCGAGAATGCTAAGCACAGCAGACGAGATATAGAGCAACCGAGACTGATGCTGATGTTGGTTTTAATTAGGAACAGATAGTTTAGTGTATTTGTTAGCACTGATGTATATGGCTGGACCACGGACAACAGTGAAGTAAGAAGAGACCAGCCTACTCTCTCTCTCTCTCCAGCCAAGGCAAATGGAATCTGTATATTTCATACTCTCTCCAAAACTGCTATTATATACCACAGACTCCAGTAGGAGCAATATCAGATATGATGGATATGAAAGTAAATACACCAAATATTTTCATAATTTCACCAAAGACTTGGCTTTAATTCTGTAAGGATCATCCAGTCCAGCAGGACAAACATTCCTTAACTCCTTAGATAACAAAAGCTCTTTTCCAGTCTACATAACTGAAAGTCCTCTCATAAATGGCCCAGCATGCTCACTATCAAATGATGGGCACTGGGGTCAGTTCCCCTTTATGTGTGAAGTCTATCAAAGCCTGCTGTTGTAGTTGAAATGATGTGTGTGAAAAGATTGCACTTCATCTAGGGTGCAACTCCCCCCCACAACAACAAAGAAACTGACAGGAGTGAATGAATAAATGCCGCACAGTCATGTTCGCCTGACCGTACAGTCCTTGAATTGGACCTGTCACTCCCAGGCCCCTTTGTGTGCTCAGCCACTGGAGAGCACTCAAGATCCCTTCAATGGGGCTGGAGAAACCCCCAGTGAGGGAAAAGCCTCAGTAAACAAATTACTTTCCATTTTCATTGTGGACTCTGTTCTTGACTGATGTGGGGAATGCAGTAATATCGTGAGGGAAGCTGCAGAACGGGTGCCAGGCCAGGGTAGCCATAGCAGTAGGACAAGAGAAGCTTTCATTTCAGGACAAGGCGGGCCGGTTCATTGTGAATAGATCAGAGTGCATGCTTAACACACAGGCCAAAATCACGCTGGGAAGAAGGCCTGGTATCCAACCAAGGCACTGGCGCTGGGCAGTGGCACCATGTAAGATAGAGCTAGAAGAACAGTTCACTCCAAATCTGTGCTTGTCAGTCCCAGGACGGCATATTTTCATGCTTTCCTCAGTCAACCTCTTTTCCTTGTCCTTGAAAACCTTAATAATTCCACCATGTGCAATATCATGCAATTTCTCTTATCGAGTGCTAAAACATTCATGAGCAATTTCTCATTATGTGCAATAGTCTTACCATAAGAAAGATCACTACATATGTCAGTATTATTTATACACCACGGATCGCTATTACGTACAGTAACATAGTCCTAACCACTATTTGTGTTATTAGTAAATCACTTAACTGTACATTGCTTACATACAGTATTAATACCCCAGTATTTGTGTACACAGCATAGTTTATTTCATATTCAGTTTATTCTGTAGTTTAATATTGTTCTTGTCTATGTGTCTCTCTGTGTTTGTGCAGTTTCCTTCGGGATTAGTAAAGGTTTCTGGTTCTGTTGAGTTGCCTTGGCAGGTAGAATAATCTTGAATCCAGCCGAGATGTTCTAATACCTCTGATTTTGAGATTTTGTACTCAAATGACTTACACTGACAGATATCTTTGTTTTTTTTTAAAGCATTATGCTTCAGTCCTTCAATAAATAAGAAACTCAACCATAAAACATTTTCACAACAATCTAAAAAAAAAAAAAAAAATACCCTGTATATTTGTTAGATTTTATGTTTGCATCTCAAGCAATTATTTTTACAGCATTCTTTCACATTCTTGGGTTCATTCTCAGTGACAAACAAACAAATTGCCCTCACAGGTGGCTTAGACAAGGACACGAGGGCCTGGGAGATTTTGCCTGGATGGGCTTTTTCTGTTTTTAGGCTCTGGCACCACAGCTGTTTGTAAACTAAGAATATCTCCCAGGCTGCTGCCGCATTCAAAAAGTAACTTTTACCCTTGAGCATGTCATCTTGATAAATACCCATGTTGCTATCTTCTCCAACAGCACGGCCTGTCATCAGCCCCAGCTTTGCTTTGAGAACAAGGTCAGCTTGTCACTTTGTATTGATTCTGATGTATGTGAGACTTTAATACTACCCTACCCTAACATGCCAGAGTTTTGTGAAATGAAGATTGCCTTAACACTGCCATGACCCATAGAGAGACGCCCGGACCCGGCTCTTAATTAGCAGATGATGTAAGGACATTCATTTTTTACCTCCTGCAAAAGGTAGGAAAGCAAATTGCTCTCTAGCCTTTTTACTGAGTCACATCTGAATGGGAATGAGCTTTTCTGTCACATTTGTTAGTTTATTAAGCATTTTCCCAACATCTAGGAAACATCTAAAAAATGTTATTCTAAGAGGATGCATTTTACACATAACAAAAACTAAAGAAATCCAGAATCTCCTACTCCTGACACCTGATAAATATGGGCCATTGTTTCTATCATTGCAGACTATCATTAGAACACAAAGTTCATAGTGGTGCTAAAGTTCACCATTTAATAATGCAGACTGCTGTACAGTGCAGCGTCACACACGGTTGAAAGCAATACTTTAGGTGCCCTGGAACACTTGGTTTTCTAATGTATGGAAATATGTACGCATCCTTTACTGAGAATGCACTGCAAAGCTTTAATGTACAATATCTTTGGGGGAGACAATACAGCATAAATAATAAATAAATCATATCATAAATCATTTACCCTAAATCATTTGACTGGGATTGTTCAGTTTTTTCTATGCAAGTGCATCTGCAGATATCTGCAGTGAGTGTGTAGATGTGTGAGGGATCCTAGGCATGGCATCCCTGCCATCATTTATTAATGGGGGAAGAAAACAGCAATGATGTGACTATAGGATAAAAGTCAGCGCTGTCCGAATGTGGTCGTTTTGAGCCTCAAGAAACATCTATGTGACAAGCAGGCAACCATGAACAAATGAGCATAATGTGTCATCCTATATCCCTGAGCACCATTTTAAGATCCAAGCCTGTTTACATCTCATTTGCTTTATACGAGCTGTGTACATGTGTTCAGTGATTCGCATGTATATAACCACTGTATAGGAAATGAATATAAATATATATATATATATATATATA
>JBBJLR010000087.1:17236754-17257995 GCA_037577145.1 Brachypetersius gabonensis
TATATATATATGTATATATAGTGTGCATATTCAGCAGTCATGTCAGATCACATAAACTCCTGCAACCCATAAAAACATGTAGTAACACACTGATCCACATTTAAAGTCTATAGTGATGTTGCTTGACTGTATTCACTTCAAACGCAGGACACTCTAATGAGGTCCAAACACTAAAACTGTGTAATTACTTCCTAATACAGTACTCCAACATTTCAACTGCATATCTAAACCACCACACTAAGACATGCAAATATCACCAAAACAGTTTTGTAATTAGCAAGTGCAAACTTTAATGAAAGACGAAACCTACGAAGTCAAAGAATCATGTCTACAAAACTAAGAGAATTACAAAAATAAGAGTTAGATGCACCCAAACAAAAAGACCGCATATGATTGGTTAAAGCAAGCTGTTCACATTCTTTGAGCAACTCCAAAAATGTCCTATTGAAAGTTATTCAACCGCAATGCAGATCAGCATAAGCGCATAAAGGCACAATGAACGCCACGCATGTCCAGGGCATGCACAGTAGCACGTGGAGACTGTTCCTATCCCACTACTACCCCCCACATTGTGGAGCAAGATTCTAAATGCCTAGTGGTGCATCCTCTGAGAGCAGCATCCAGGATGCCTGACATGGTGCCTCCAAAGACAAATAAAAGTTTATACTCACACGCTACACCTGCTGTACAGGCTGAGACGTGAAGAACAGGGAGCCACCAAAACCAGCCAAAGCACGAGAAAGATGCGGCCATGCATCTGACAGATGACTCAAAACACGGAACAGCCGATACGATGCCTTGCTGTGTGGTTCTCCCCCTTCTCCCTCCCTCTCTCCCTCTCCTCCCGCCCTCCTCCTCTCTTCAGCACTCCCCCCTCCCCTCTCTTGTCCTGGCTTGATGTTCGGACAAGCGTAAAAGCAGACTTGAGTGAAGGCGCTAAGCTAAGCTTCTTCTGCCTTCGAACCCCATTCAATGGAGCATGGCACTGTTCCCATTGGTCTCCTTCTGTTCAGAAACAAAAGGGCGGGAAACTTGGTGGGCTGTGGGGTGGGGGGGGTGCACACTAATGCAACTGTTCTGTACACAGATGGGGTTTCCTGGGGAGAACTTTCCGTCACTCTGCACAATGAAGAAAAGAGAGTAGAGTCGTATAGTCTGGTGCCATAGTTATCACCGCTGAGATGCCTATTATCTCAATATGGACAGACTTTTAATTGTCTGCCATTTAAAGCTTGCTAAAAGCTTCTCAGACATAAGCATCCATTCGATGCATTTTTGGTTGAGGAGACAAAGAAAGGAAGCGCCTGCAGATAATGATACCAGTAGCGTATCTGAGCTTCACTGCTTGTTTTGGTTTTACTCAAAAAGGCTGGAGTACACTGGGTTAAAGTCACAGATTCAGCAGCAATGCTATTCAGCAGCAATGCAATATCAATTATTAAGTTCAGTATGTGTGTGTCCTATAGTGAGTTCTATGTGCTGCAAGCCTACATCAACAGCCCAGCCGCTGGTTTTCATTTGACCACAGAAAGTACAGTTTAAAAATACATTTATATATTTATACTTTTCATATTTTTATGGACAGATTAATTGGTTCATAGATTATTCGGTATACTAACCAGTAACTACACTTCCTGCCAAATTTGTATTTCACATTTACAGACTGTACTGCAACTGTATTCTATTTCTCTGTGTCATGCGTTAGCTTCTAGTCTTTCATCAGTGTTCAGGATTCTGTTGGCTGGGTACATTTTGTTAGAGGACTGTTTTCACCCAAGCAGTGACACTGTGCTGCTTAAAACCTCCAGCAGCACTGCTGAGTGTGATTCACTCTGCATCTCACACACACACACACACACACACACACTCACTCACTCATGCATACACAGTGATTAATGTAACAGTGATGAAGGAAGCGGACGATTCTTATTGCTGTACCAGGTAGAACCAATCAAATTTAACATGATTTTGAGGTCATTCACTTTAATGACCAACGCTCAGTGAAGGCCTGTGTAGTTGCCAGAATTGGGACGTAACAGCAAAGATAACCAAAAATCTCATAATCAACATTCCTGATTCTATGAAGATAAGCAGAAATGCTATTTTGTAAAACTGCCACAATAAATAAACACCAGTAAAAATAGTTTCTTTCAAATTTAGCTTTTTGAAAAAGGTACTTAATCAACTGAGTGAGTGCATGTGTGAAATTTGTGTTGCCCAGCATATCTGTCATTTTGAATAAGAAAATGTGCTACTGGAATGTAATTTGCTCTTAGTTTTAAAAGTCATGCATGTATTCGTGCAATACTAGAAAGAAGTGACTGTTCATCACTTATGACTATAATGTAACAGCGATGATATGTGAGACATTCGCTAAACTCTTGAAACAAAGCAAACATAGTCAAATGCAAGTAAACTTGTTCAGAATGTTTTGTTTGTTTGTTTGTCTGTTTATTTTGGTGGTTTCCCTACTCTAGAGGGGGGCATGGTTTCCCAATTCCAGTCCTGGAGGCTTCATAACACTACATATTGGCATATTTAAGACAATAGAATTGTTATCTAATTATGAAGCCTGTCAGGAAGGGAAACGTGAGACAGGATGTTTGCACACAGAAAGCCCCATTCATTCATACATGACAATGTTTTTGTAAAGCTCCTATTGACCCACTCACATGTTCTCCCACTATGTGGGATGTAGTTTCACGTTTCTTGTTAGTAATTGAACATGTTTGTAAGCTTACTATCAAACCAATGCCATTACTACTCACAGAGTGCTGCGCTGAGTGTGACTCAGAGAAATGAATATGTATGTTTCTTATGCATGTGCAACACCCTCTAGAAACAATGCTTTCATTAAAAAACGGCAGAGAGGCCCTGAAAACTGGTAACTACAAATATACAAATGCTTTTTATAATTATGCGTTTGGTAGGCCAAGGGGAAGGGAAAAGACTTGCTGAGTTTCACAATAGACATTGTAGCAAAGCAGCTTTGACAATATTCATGCCTGTAATAGGCCAGAAATAAGAAGAGCGTAAGGAATGCATTTTCCTCTGTGTGGTATTAGATAGTGGAGTCGTATTCAGAAAAGTTTGGATGGGATTAAATATAAGGAATTAGGCTTGATCAAGGAGCTATGAAATAAGCCAGTCTACAGTGACTTCTGATGATTGGACATAAAACAGAAGGATGATGGAGAATTTGGCAGTTTATAGAGAAGACGGTATGAAGGCAACCCGGATAACTGGTTATAAAAAACTGGAATGTTCAGGAGCAGATACGAGAAATGGGAGCATCAGGTGACATTGAAGGCTGGTAATCATTGTGACAGGAAGAAAAGTGTCACACACATGCCTACAGAAAAGCAATCAAGCATCTGTCTGAGTGACAGATCCCAGGGGACAACACTAAGGTATCTAGTGCTAGTGTCACACTATTCAACCCCCTTGAAAGTCATTGTAATTTTCTGGACTGCAAATGATTTGTACACATTTTTCCTTTCAGAATTATCTCTTTTAGAGAACAATTAGAGATGCACCAATCCAATATTCTCTATCGGTGTTGGTCCAATCCTTATCCTGTTGTGTGTGTGACTTGTCAACATGTCAGCAGTTTGGAGTTGCTTCAGACTCAAAGAGAAATGTGAGCAAGGTGTCCCAATACTTTACACCCCCATGGAATGTGCTTGCTCCTTTTCTAGGCGGGGCAACCAATAATCTCCATGAAACTTCACAGTTTGATAGGGCACGATGAGACCTTCCCCTCATTTGCCATCATAGTCCCGGTAGAGCAGGAATTTTAGCGTTCACCTCGCCCGGGTGTCCCAGTACTTTTGTCCGAGGCGAACGGTATAACTCTGGATCTCCCGGGGCTATTATGGCGAACAAGGGATCATTGGAAAGGACTCAGCGAGCCCTATCTAACTGTGACGTTTCACATTTAGAGTGTGAGATATGTTTCATATTTAACATTTAGATGTAAGATAATAATAACAGCCAATTGTAAATACAGGGTGTGGCCAATTACCATATCTTGTTTGTAAAAGTGCTACATTAGAATCCCACATTTAGATATGATTTTTATATTTGTGTGAAGGTATACAAAATGTATCCAGACATTTTTTGAAAGCATTATTTTTGGTTTTCTGTTTTTAAAAAGACTTGTATCGGCAGATATCCGAATTTACAATATCTGTATCGGTATCGGACATAAAAAAGTGGTATTGTGCCATGTCTAGTAACAATACATTTCCAAAGTAAATGTAATCAGGCTGCATCCAGAAACATTTGCCAGTGTTGCTGTTTTCCTCCTTCTTCCCTACAGCTCATCTCCAACCCTGGAAGAGGTATTGGGAAAACAGGACAACTCGTCCACTTCAGTGTCCTCTCATTTGATGTTGGATATTGATGAACTAAGCCATGTGACCATGTTTGTTCGAAAGCACACGTGGAATACTCCAATCACGCTACACCATACTCCATGCTCTCAATCCGATACACATGGTCTTGACTTCTGAGCTTGGCCTTTTCTTTCTGGGGTAAAAATACACAGAACACAGAGTAAATATAAACACTAATGAGAGAATTTGAAGTATAGTCAGATTGTCTGTCCTTAGGGGGTGCACTTTGAAGATGTTCAGTAACTTTTAGGGCTTCTGGGTGCTGCCTTAGACTGGAGGGAAGAATTCATGTGTTGTCTGCAGTACCCTCCGGAATTCCAGCCTTTGTGAAGATACACAGTCTCTTTGTTGGTTATCAGTTTGATCTTAAACTGAAGGTGTTCCCATGTCACAATTTCTTGAGATTTTAACACATTATTTTTAACCACGCCTGGGTCTTTCTTTAAGGAATTGGTAAGGAATGATCTATGATTGTTTCACTGTGCTCAAAAAAAGTAATTTATGTACAAACTTAATTCGCAGTTTCATTCAGCCAAACAGAGTGAGCACATGTCCACTTTCTTCCTTAAACATTAACCCCCACTGCTAATGTGGTTGAAAAGTTTTGTGTGCAATGTATTCATCTTTTGTTTGAATAGAATTCTTTTTCAATCAGAATAAATATACTTAATTCCCTGAAATCTGCTTTAATGTAAACGTGTTCGTTTTAAGTCCAGCAGTTTTTAAGGTTGACATAGTTTCATTCTTGTGCTGTAACAATTGGTTCTGTTTTTGAGTGGTTTCTGTGGTTTCACTGTGTTGTAAATAAAAAGGCACATATTTGCTAAAGCAGCTTTAAGTTTGGGGACCAAAGAAAGCAAATATGAAATCAGAGAAAATGCTGGTTGTCGTCATTAATCAGACAGTGGCTATGAAAATAGGTTCAGTACTTAAAAATAGCCTTCTCCACACCTAGGGCATTACTCATTAAATTACACTAATTATAAACTGAAACTGTGGTGAACCTACCTTAGAATGAAGGAGGGCACACACTGATCAGCCACAACCACTGACAGGTGAAGTGAATAATTATCTTGTTGCAATGGGAGATATTAGGCAACAAATGAACAAGCCGTTCTTGACGTTGATGTGTTGAAAGCAGCAAAAATGGTAAGGATCTGACCTTGTGCTGCAGGTATGCAGTGGTTAGTTCCTACCAGAGGTGGTCAAAGGAAGCCCAAGGTTCATTAATGCACCTGAGCAGCGAAGGCTAGCTCATCTGGTCTGATCATACTGAAGAGCTGCTGTAGCCCAAATAACTGGGAAAAGTTTTCCGATTCTGATCCATGCCCCATACGCCCGTCCACCACCAAAAGCAGCTACAATGGCCACATAATCATCAGAACCGACAAACAGAGCAAAGGAAGCTGGTGGCCTGAGCAGGTGAATCATATTTTCTTTTACATGATATAGATATTTCTTTTTTGGTAAAAAGATGGACTATGGAAAGAAGGCCAGCCAGGAGTGCAGTGTGATGTTCTTGGCAATGTTCTTAATGAGAACTTTGTGTCCTGGCATTCATGTGGATGTTTGACACATACCTCCTATCTAAACATTATTACAGACCAAGTAAGTCCCTTCATGGCGAATAGTATTCTCTAATGACTGTGTCCTTTTTCAGCAGGATAATGCGCCACATTGCAAAAATTGTTTAGAAAGGATTGAGGCATGTGGCACAGGGTTCAAAGTGTTAGCTTGGCCTCCAAATATCCCAGATCACAGTCTGATCGAGGCTCTGTGATATGTGCTGGACAAACTAAAATCGATCCATGGAGATCCCACCTCATAATGTAAAAGAATAGAAAGGATCTGCTGCTAATGTACCAAATACTACAGCACACCTTCAGAGGTTTCATGGAGTTCACTTCTCTATATGCCAGATTGTTTT
Organism: Brachypetersius gabonensis; assembly: GCA_037577145.1. Taxonomy (NCBI): domain Eukaryota; kingdom Metazoa; phylum Chordata; class Actinopteri; order Characiformes; family Alestidae; genus Brachypetersius; species Brachypetersius gabonensis. The sequence continues at coordinate 17,243,079 of JBBJLR010000087.1, forward strand.
TGGCACGAGGGGAAACTTCAAGATCAGGTATTTGGTTTAATTGTTAAAGTGAAGTGGCCGCTTGCTGTCACACATGAGCACACCACACCACAGCACACAGCGTGAACAGTGTGAAATCTTTTCTCTGTATTTATCCAATTCAGCAAGTGAAGCGGTGGGCGGCCAGGAACACAGCACCTAGGGAGTAGTGTGTGGGGGCGGTACCTTGCTCAAAGGATCCTAAGTGGTGCCTTTGGCATTCCTGGAATTTGAACCCACAGCCTTCCGATCTCAGGGGCAACTCCTAACCAGGTCACCAGTTGATCAGTGTAAATGTACACTGTCATAATAAACAATGTGGAGGATTGGCTGCAATGCTTGGAGTTTATTCCAAAGTTTCGTACCAAAGTCGTGAGACTAGCCATTGTTGATTGACAAGATCGTCATGGGTGGTTCAATAGTTTATGATACCAGGCAATTATTTTGATGTGATGAGAGCTGCTTTCCATTAAAAACGCCATGTTTTCTCATGATTGTAATTACAAAGAAATCTCATCATATATAACAATCACGGGTTATGGGTTATAAGTTATAGCATAGGTTTTGGGTGTGTCACACATTGATTGTGAGGCTACACCCAACTTTAACACAGGCTTTGGGACTTAGCAAGTTATTGAGGCATATTGTCGTTATTAGGTTATGAGGCTCAGCTACAGTATATTAACCCGTTTAATCCCAAATTTTTCCCTGCAAAATAAGTGCATGCATTTTACTCCTTAGACATCCCTAACACAATATGTTTGAATTTTTTCATTTCTTGGTGGTTATGATGGTGAAAATGTAGGTTTTATACTGGGAAAACACATTCAAAATTTCACCTATTTTGACATATTTGACCTATTTACACCCACTATGTGGTACATGTGTAGGGAATGGGTAGGGAACCCCTAGACCCTCTGCGACCACTCACACAGCACAGGGCCCCCCCGGTGGAGGGCCATCCATGCACTGAAAAGATCCAAGACCCCAAGCCCCGTCCCCCAGCAGGACTGATCCCACCGCAGCGACCCAGCTGGTCACCACCCGACGGGAGGCCGCTCTTCCCACCAAGATCTAATGTAACACCCCCTGGCCTGACCTCTGATAGTTTTAAGTTGTGTAGAAAAAAACAAAGATAAATAGAATAAACCTTTGACAGCTAGTATAACTAGCACTATGACTATGTGTTATGCTAGCGGCAACAAATGTTGCCGTACTTACATTTACTCTTCTTAGGGTGAAAAGATGCATGCAGGCATATAATTCTCGTTAAATATTAGTAGTAGACCCTTTAGAAAATATGTGTTCAAAATATTTTAGTAATATCTGTTAATTAAGGTATTTTAACTTCCTCATGAACAAGTTGTCTTCATTCACACAAGTCACATGACATTGATACAATTTAGGGGAAACAACCTCTTTTTAATTTTTCTAATTTGCATTAGCTGCCCAAAGCCAAAACAATACTTTTAGAGCTTCCAAAATAGAATAAAAAAAACGGCAACAATTGTTGCCAGTGGGATTAAATGGGTTAATACGTAACTTCAAATCACATTTATTTTCTTATGGGAAGTTCTTCTGTGTACTGGTACTGCAGAATGACTTGTCTAACTATCTAGCCAGCACAACCACAGTAAAAAGGAAATCTAGAAACATCTATACCACTGTTCTAGAGTATGTGAAGACATATTAGGGCTGAAAAAGGACATGGAATCATTGATAAAAACATTTTAGGGCATTTTATATCATGGATTGTCATGTCTGTCCAATGGCCATTGAGGTTAACAATACTGTCGTCAATCAGCTTGACCCTGTTGCATACTCAGGTCCTCAAGTCTCCAAATTAGATACCGCTGACATTTATAAACACTTCAAAGAAACTTGTTTTTAGTGTTTTCGAATCACAAATAACAGCGCTTGGAATTTATAAAGAGCTGCAACACATATGTCATGGCCATTGTGAAGTATGGTGGTGGATAATTTCTATAATTCCATGTGAAGTGAAATATTCCCTTGCAAAGGCCCTGGAATTTTAGTGAGGATGAACATCATGGACTCTTTTGAACAAGGTCAACAAGCTTCTTCCAAAACTAAATCATCCAGCACATATTGATCAAAAACTAACCAAATATTGAAGCAGGGTGTGATTTAAAGGCACCTTAGTGCTATTATTTGCTGTCAGTCTTTTTTCTCTTTTAATTCAGTGGTCCACGACTCTTTGTTGCTTCACTCCTTTCGATTCTATTCGTCTATTCTCGTTTGGATAAATGTATATGAAACATGACTTCTGAATGACTTCTCATGTACAGGCAGTGCAAACAAGCTACTGTTTAAGTGTGATATGATGTATGACTACAATATTTTCATTCATGTGGTCACTAAGAAATGCTGTTTTGATTTGGTCAAGTTGAGTTTACAAGGCTATCCAACCCTCAGTCTTTCAAGGTATACTCTTGTAAAAGTTTCTGAGTCTGTATCAGCTCTGACATTTTCAGCATTCCTAAGGCAATCTATAGATTCATAATTCATTATTATCACACCTTGCAGACCACAGGCTCAACTGCTGAGCTGAAGCTTTCTGATCTTCTAGCAGAGATCCCCTGGAAAGAGTGAATATCTCCTTTTCTACTGGTGGAGCTCAGGTTCAGCTGAAAGAACATTCTTAAAATTATTGTGTAAATATTTTTTCAACGAATCAAGATCACTAGTATCACTTTATGGCCTTCTGAGAAATATCTTTGTTTATTATTAAATGATTCTAATTACTGTTTATTATCTTTTGGATAATACATTTTGTAACACAAAACTCAACACATAACATAACCATGAAATTAACAGCGACTAGAGAAAAGAAAACTTGAAAATCAATAGAGTTTTCCATCCACAAAACAAACCCCTTCCTAGCCATTCCAAAACCACTGTTAATACAGTGTATGTGTGTGTCCTCTGATTTCCAATAAATATAATTGTTCCAACCGGTATTTTCTTCTGAGTATTTAAAAAGAAACAAAAACAAAACAGCAGCAAAAACATTCTTTAAAAAAAACATCAGAGAAAAGTGGAGCAAAACTGGACCTGGAGTCACTGCAGAGCATACATTCAACATACAGTCCCTATGAATACACCAAGCCTCAAGTTACAAACCTAGTTTCAGTATGATTCAAGGGCCATGTGTCTAATATAAGCTGCAAGGCATCAGATTTAGTCATAGTGTGCCAGCTTTTCAGGCATTTCAGTTGCTCTACTGGTTTACAATATGTACGTTAATTCATTGGCATATATCTTTTTTAACCATCATTTTATCTTCAAATTTACTGACCTCAACTTCACCCCAGCAATTTAAGCCTCCAAAAATGGAGGCTACCCATCTGTGTGTCTGGTACCTTATGTCAATATTATGACAATATTGGTTTAAATATAACATGCAGTAATGCGTCCATGGCGTGGGAAATGTCAAAGGTTTCATGGGAAATATGTTTTCTCTTCCCTCCGTGATTTGTGGTTCTCACACTACTACAGATGTGATTGTCAGGTGATCCAGTTTGTCCCCATTAAATTAAAAAAAAAAAAAAAAAGCCATTTCATATGAAGCTAAAAAATGATGTCAATTGTTAAGTTAGAGAAACTGAACACTGAATAGGATCAGATTGACCCCAAACAGAATAAGAGGGTTAAAAAGTTCTATATAATGTAATCAACTATGTGATCAATTACATCACAGCACGTCTCAATATGAGCATATGGATTTAGTGGGTGGGTGGGGGGGGGGGCACTGATGATTTTATTATGGGATGAAGATAAAGCATTGTTTTTGGAGACAGAGGGCCACTAGCCCCCTCAGGCTTCTCCTCCTGATATTCCATTTTATTTGAATTTGATACTTTGATTTGTTTTTGTGTAAATAAATAAAAAAAACCCACAATTGTATGCATGTTTGCCCCGTTTGGTCGTTTTATGTCTTAGTTAATTTTGGATGTAATGTATAAATTACTCATGAAAACTGAATGTGTAAAAAATCTTAACCAAGGAGCTCTAAAGGTTAAGTAAATTAAAAATGATCTCAAACCCTCACAAAATAGCCATGACATCTCACTTTATCTCAGGCTTGAAAAATTCAACTCCTTCTTTGGTGTATTATCACAGCAAGAGTCTCTTTATTGCAATTACTGACATAATTCTGCGTTCATCCCTCTCAAGTCCCATGTGAGTTGGATTCGTGTGCTCATGCAGCTTCAGCACTGACTCCAAGAATGTGCTGTCCCCACTGCACATGGACCACCCGCAGCCATCCCCCAAGTGCGGACATGGGCAGAAGGTTGCGGAGAGCATGCCATTGCTGCCCTGCCCGCCCCCAAACTACGCCAGCTGATGATGACCTCATTCTATCTGACCTCCAGACGGCTTCATAATTAGCTGTGAATAAAAAAAAAACTTGCGCGCACAGTGGGCTAGGTCAGTTGCAAAGAGCCTACAATGAGCAATGACCTGGAAAGAAAACATTCCTTGAGGGCCCCAGAAGGCAGTAGGGGGCAGATCAGGCTTATTGCATTGGTAGAACCACATTGCATTACAGCATTCTCTCAATCTGACCCCTAACTGTCAAACACAGCCAGTGGAAAACATGACGGCTCATAATATCTCAGCTCCCTTATTCCCATCATCATACAGGCCAGTTTTGTTTATCTTCTGTTTACCTTTTTTGGTACATTGATTGGAGTTTTATGGTTTTTTTTCCAATGGTACATTAAACCCTTCAGCACAAATTATTTTTAAAGAGGGGGTGAAATATTTTTTTATTTTGTTTTAGGGCTGAAAAAAAAAAAAGAAGCTTTTTTAAATATGTGAAAAATAAACGACAAATGAAGTTTTCTGATGACATCAATGAAATGATTTTGCTGGTATAATTCATTTTAAGGGTTTATTACATGTGCATGTATAATGTGTGCAAAATTAAGGCCAGCCCATGTCAAATTACGTGTGCAGTCACTTATCATGTGCTGAATTAAACAACATTAAATGTGCCCTGTGCAAAGGTCATGGTATGTTTGATGTATTTTATGTTTTTTTCCCCCCACTAGGTTATGCTAATACGTAGAATAGAACATATGTAGAAAATCACATGAGGTCGTGCGAACATGCAGGACACCAACAAAATTGTCATTTGACTAGAGGTTTCTAAACCTTTGCCTATCACTGTATGTCTAGTCTTTTGAATTGAATGTCCAGTAATGATTCTATAAGTGATTGTCAAGCACAATTGCGTGAACTACATGTAAATGTCAAAAGTGATATGGGGGGTGAGCGGGTGGGGGCTGAGTTGCAGGGGGGCAGAATTGCTGGCATTGTGCTTAGAGCTATAGGGTGTTTTTTAATCAAATAATGGAGTACCGCAACAGTATCCTCTGTAAAACCGGGCACTGTGTTTTGGGACGTGTGGCATTCTTTTCTGTTTCCAAGAGCAGCTCCTATAACCATTCAAAGCAATGCTGCTTTAAAATAACAAAGCTGGGGAGAGTGCCAAGCTGTGGGCTGTTAGCTTGTGCATAATTGTAGGGATTAAGGGGGAATGCAATCTCATTGTTGTTTTATCATCACCACCATCATGTGGTCGTAATTGGCAGAGCTATTGCAGGGCTTTGCAGTCATCCTTAAGAAGGAGCCTGAGTGCCGCGGCAGGTTACAGATTGGTGCTGGAAAAAAATAAATCGTACTGGCTCGACATAAAACTTTATTTAGGCATTTTTTTCCCGCAGAGACATGGAGTCACCACAGAGCATGCTTTTGCAGTAGTTGCTGGAGAGTAACAACAATGTGAGGCCAGATAATGAGCCTCCGACTTTTTCGCCTTGCACTCCTTTTCATCCTATCCGGTGCGAGAGCTTAGGGAGTGATTAATCCAAAAATGGAATTCATTTTCTATCGACTTTCATTTAACAAGCTTTGAATTGTGGAGATGCCCTCAAAGAAGAGCCTTATTTAGATTCTCTCTACAACAGCGGGTTCCTCTTTTTTTTTTTTCAGTGCGCGGTTTTATTGTGGAGGGTGGCGTAATTTAATTAAATTTGCCGAGTTCTCCAGCAGGCTTGCAGTGAAAACGACGCAATTATAAAGTCATCCCTGTGCTCTTTGTTCCTTTCTGCCTCAGCTGGCTCAGCAAAAACGCCATGATCTATATAGCTTGCAGTTTTCAAAAGGAAGTGCCAGTCTTCTGTGGTCACAGTGATGAACTGCGACGCTTGGCACAACGAGGTATAAAGGCAGCGACGTTCGGGTTTGATGGGTGTATAATGGCCTTGTCCTGCAGTACAATCAGTGTCTATCAAATGAGCGTGTAATACTATTTTTCACACTGAGTCTTAATAAGGAGAACATTTAACATTACCTGTAGCCTGTATTTAAAACAAAGTATTTATATTTCTCAGCTTCCGCACATCAACAAGGACTTTTATTTTACAACTCGAGCCACTGTTCAGCCATGCAGAAGCATGTCAACAGCCAGTGTACTGGAGTCACCTTCATGATCAATCTGCTGCTGTAGACCTAATTAAAAGCAATCCATTTTTGAGCTTTAGCAGCTACAGTCGATCAATGTGTGTAAAAGGACCAAAGGGCTATTATTGTGCTCCTGTTCGATTTCTAGGGGGCTGGGGGAAAGAAAGATGATGGAATTGTCCCTGTGCTGAAGTCAGAGTGAATGGGGGCCAGTGGGCCTTTTGGGTAAGAGATTGCAAATGAGATCTCTGGCGATGCCACAGCCATTCGTGGCCGGAGATCTAATAGAATACAACTAATAGGCCCCTCCCCCTCATTTAACAGTATTGAACATTGAGGGATCCAATGATGATGCTTTAGAGGAAAGGTGCAGTGGTGCTTCATGTGACTCAGAAGAAGCATGTGCTAGTCTTCGTGCTCCCAGCTTTGATGAGGGTAGAAAGGTATACAAATCACACCGTCAAATTTTATTTATGCTTCCCTTTACTTGCCAATACCGGAAGCCATAACTGTGTAACAGCTTGTGATATAGTAATAAAAGGGTTTCTTCTCTGTGATTTTTATTTTGTTTGTCAAAATCTAATAAATAATTGAAATGAACAAAAGCATTTTTTACAGTTCAATTCTCAAAAACCATTAATGTTCCACTTTTTCACCCTATATACTTTGTGTAGTGCACCTCATTACTATTATTAAAGCTTAGTGTAATACTTTAAGAATATATTGCAAATAGCTTGAGTCTGACAAAATAGTGCCCTTTCAGAACATTTACGGATTTAGCACATGCCCTTATCCGGGTGGGCAAAGCACACAGTGATGCTGTCAAGATCCATAATTTATAATAACTTTTCTTGACCAAGGGTAGCTTAGGGACTGTACAGACAAACAGCAGAAAATAAAGAGTGATGACAGCAAAAGCAGTAGTCAGTAGCAACAAACTGACAAAGAATAATGTAAAAGTTACCTATTTGTAAAAGCATTGGGTCATGAGTTTACTGCATGAACAGATAAAGCTCAATGCTTGCTCTATTCAAAAAATCCCACGCCGGCATTGTTTTCTTCTTTTCTTACTTTTCACTTTTGTTTGTCCCATTTTAAGTGATCTGACACCTTCCAAGTCTGATAAAAATGGCCCCTCTGTCTCTACTGTCCCCCACGTATTCTACCACATTGCCAGCAGTTCATATGCCAGGCCTCAAGCAGAGAGGTCATTATCATCTTGTCGGCACTTGGCAATGTAGCAAGCCAGTTTTCCCCATTCAAACAGTTTGGCTCTCCCAGGGTCCCTTTCCCACTATGGGGGCAAAGGGTGGCAGAGGATGCTCCACAAAAACATCTGAGCCTCTTCATGAAGCTGGAGCGCAAGGCCTGCCAAATGCGAGCCTAGAGGCGCCCCCCCCCTGCCCCCTTCAGCCTGACCGCATCGTCTGAGAGCATTCTTTTGTTCGTTACAGTGGTGCAGATGGCCGAAAGGTCGGTGTACGGGAATGTGGGTGAGAACAGAAAATTAAAGCGATGTTCAGAGTGAGATGATGTGTGATGATGGCCGCACTGGACTCATGAGGAGATGAGTGTTTGGATGAACAGGGTCTGTGGAGGGATTCACATTTGAGGGTCAGCTGGGGTATTAGTCAGACGAGTTGATTTGTGGGAGCGCCTGCAATGATTCAAAGCGCTGTTGCATAGATATAATATCAGATATGCCGCACCCCGTTCTGGGCAGGTTTGTTCTCCTGCTCTGCTCCTTACACCACAGAATGCAGAGGTGATGGCGGCAAATAACAAACTACTCACCAGCATAAAGTGCTCCACTGAACACCCTTCAGACTCGATAACTCCGCCCCGTCACACACCCCCAACAGTAATCTGTGCAATAACCCGCTGCTTCTTTGTTGTGCAATTTTTGTTGTTTAAGGTGTTTTCATTATGTGCAATCATTATCTTTTGATTATGTCCAGTAGTCTTCCATGTATCGCTTTCTTATGGCTTGCTAAAATATTATTATTATGTGCTCTTTCTTATTAGGCCAAATAATCTAACCCTGTGTAATGGCATTAAAATGACCATTTTCGTATTGGGTGCAAAAACATTATGTGCAATATTTTATAATATTACCGTGTGCAATATCATGTGCAGTTTTCTCATTGGGTGATGTCTTATTTCGTTATGTTTAATATCGTACTAGTATATAGTCTTACAATGTGAATACACTACTTACCACTACCACTAATATTACTTATGTACTACTGTGCTATTATGTGCAATAACAGATTCATAACCGCCATTTGTTTCATTAGTAATCCATTTAACTGCAAGTTACTTATTTATAGTGTTTATACCTTTCATTTGTGTATGGATTATAGTGTATTCCATTTTTTAGTGGATCAGTAAATATTTCAGATTCTGATCCTTTTTAAAAATATTGTAAAGAAAGCATTTTGTATACTTTGCTTAACTGTGGTGTACAGTATAGATGTGTGTCTCAGGGGGCTGATGGCAGGCTCCATTACTCAGAAATATATTCTGCAGTCTATATATTGCTTTCCCCACTTCCACCTTTCATTCCTCCGCTTTCCTTTTCTTTTCTACAACTTTACTGCTGCCACTCTTACTCTTGGCTGTTACTCGCGTAACCAATCTTCAGCACAACCCGAAGTGCAGGAGAGCAGCGGTGTCAGAGGAAGTGATGCGTTAAGAAGCCGCACACTTCCAGAATCCTTGGAATTTAGTATGATCTTTTTTTTATGGGACCCATATGTGCCCTATATATGACCAGATGCTTGGCCTTAAAAGCAATACTCCTTACCATACACACTGTAGTCTACGGACTGTTTAACCTGATATAATGCATTGACCTAAGAGAGATTCACATGTCTGGTGTCGAATTCCATAGCATTAAACTAAAAGTGGGTCATAAATAGTTCCATTTATTAGAGAGATATTAATTTTTTAAACTCTATTTTACAGTAGCCATCTATTTCAGAGTGAGCCATGTTTCAGTGGCACACTGCACATATTTAATGACTTACAGGATGAAATATGCTGCTGTTGCCTTTAACCATTTACATGATTACTGTGTTCAAGTTCGCATGACTTTGTCCCATTTGTGTATTTATCGGTAGTTACATAGCTACGTATTCAGGGTACGGTTCATTCGTTTGGTGCATGGAAAAGGCCTACTGGCATCTAAAATTGATTGTCTTACAGATATCATCTGTTAACTGCCACGTTGCGTTTTCATTGTGATGGCAGAGGGATGGCGGCAAACCAGCTATTCCATGTTTTTCAATAGCGTAATGACGGGGAAAAAAATTCGTCATGCGCTCTGTCCAATCCACCTTATGCCGTAAGCTACAACAATGGAATAAATTGAGTTGATTTGGTTTTAGCTGCTGAATGCTCATAACTCATAAGTTCAGACGCAGCCCTTCATTCACCCTGTAATCAACACACCATTCATTCATTCATTCATTCATTATCTGAGTCGCTTATCTTAATCAAGGTTGTAGGAGGTGCTGGAGTCTATCACATTGGTCATAAAGCGCAGGGCAGAGAAACATCCTGGGCAGCTCGCCTGTTCATTGTAGATCATTAATTACATGTAGATTTTTAAAGATTGTTTCTAAAACAATTTCTAAAATCACCAATTATTTTTATTTTGTTGGAATAAGAGTTTGGTGTTGTGTCCAGAATGTACACTACAATAATCTGCCTATTCAGCCCACAGCAGTTTAGCCTCGATCATTCACACTGAAGTTATAATGAGTGTTTCAGCCCAGGCTTTTTGAACAAGGCACAATGCAGGGCGGTCAATCAGAGCGGACCTCATTACGCGTCAGTCTTAAATAGGACAGTAACAAAAACAACCCGTTTCATTCTAATGAATAAAGAGGGATTGGAAAATTGCACCGGAAAATAAATGATGCTGTGATGCACGGACCTGCATTAACATTATAATTGGACTTCGGTGCACAAAATAACGTGCAAGAAAAAGGAATGTTCTTGGCCTTTTTAACCATGTTATATTTCGTCATACTCGAGGGATTTCAAGTTGAATTCAGTCATTCATATTCATTTTTTGCTATTACTTGTATCTCGTTCACTGCCAAGTAATATAATTCAAGGTTATACCAAAGAGAACTCATGCACATGAAATTCATGGAATGCCATATGTGAGTGCGTTCACTGTAGAGGATGTGATTTTTACAGAGAATGCCATTTAACCAGGAGCACCCAAAACGTTTTGTTGGTTTAAAAAAAAACCCTGTAAACACAGAGAAGGATGTACAGTCTGAATCGGAGGCAAAGTTTGTTACTGTCCTTAATTGAACTTTACTTCACTGCTGAAAGCCACCCTTTGAGTCAAAGTGCACAAATCACAGACCTTCAGCACTTCTACAATCACAGCTGTGAGCAGAGAGAGAGAGAGAGAATATTACCAAGAGACACCATTTAATCCCCACAGATCTGTGCGGCGCTCAGTTAATTTCCCTTTAAAAGAAAAGTTCTCCGCTAAATAATTCACCAAACGCCAGATAATGCTCGGCCAATTTTAGACAACAGGGGGAACACTAGTGCATCCACTTTCCTCCATGTATTTTTAATGCGCTCTGATTTTCCATATATGTATAAAAAGATATATTTATGCGCTTCCGAGGCCCTGCCATGCCCCGGAACAATAGAGGGCTGGCTCTTAAGAGGCATTAGGCCATTCGTTACTCAGAAGAGCCTGAACAATCGCACTCAGTCGAGAAGCACTGCCTCTCAGCACTGCATGAAATCTTAAACACGTTCTTAGCACTTTTTTGTTGTTTTTGGAAAAGCACCTAAGCTGGGAAACGGTGAAGGGTTTACTTTTTTATTTCTTTTTCCTTTTTTTTTTTCTTCAAACATCCATAAAGGAATGAGACCTTCACACTAAAACCGTCTGTAAATGGTGAAGGCAGTGATGGTGGAGCCTGGGGCTCTGCGTGAGCTTAGTTAGCTCTAAAGCAAGCTCTGTGGTTTAATTGATTTTCTGAGCTTGAATTTATTTTTTATTCATGAGCATTTCAACTCCGAATCACTGCATGCATGTGCATTTTTTTTTTTTGCCTGCATGCATTTAGTTTGCATGTTTGTTTGCTTTTGTGCATTTGTGACATTTGGGAGCTTGTTTGCATGCACAGTCGAGTTTTTTGTATTAGTTTTATTTTTTCCTGAGTATTTATGCATTGTGTGAGGGCGTGAGTGTTTGGTGGCCAGGTTTTGCTGGGCATTAGCAGTGTGTACTTCAATATGCCTTTTTCTCCCTGTGACACGCACTCTGCCTCACCCTCTACTTGTGAGCTTTTTTACTGCACTACAACAGTTTGTTAGGCGGTTATAAATACAGTACATCATGCGCCTGTGGGGAACACCACCAAAAGACATCTGGAGTATGTTACAGCATGTTCATGAGTTACAGGATGAGACAACACCATAACAAGCTGTTTCCCAAAAAAGCAGAATGACAAACTCACCATGAAAGCAAGCACCAAGTTTCACTTTCAGCAAACCACCCTGAACCAAAAAAAAGTGATATTACAGAAATAATCCAACAAGAAAGTGTTAGCCAAGCTTTTGGGCAGCTTTAGTGTCAACAATTCATGTAATTCAAGGTAATTACTTGTAAATGCTTGTAATAACACCTATCACAGGTCACAGGGTATTTTTGACTAATGTTCATTCTTAAGAAGGGTGTCTGGGGGTTTCTATCTGGCATCAAGATGTTAGCAGTAGATCCTTCAAGTCCTGTAAGTTATGAAGTGATGCTTCCATAGATCAGTCTAGTTTGTCCAGGACGTCCTACTGATGATTGATCAGACTGAGATCTGGGGAATGTTGGAGGCCAAGTCAGCTCTTGAACTCTTTCACATGTTCCTCAATCAATTTCTGAACAAACATTATCGTTCTGAAAGAGGCCACTGCCATTAGGGAATGCTGTTGCCATGAAGGGGTGTACTTAGGGTGTACTCACACTAGGCACGATTGCCGTGAACCGAGCCTGAGTACGATTGTCCCCACTCCCCCCTCCCCACTCCCCCTCTGGCCCGCACTCACATTGGGTTTCAGCATTCGTGCCAGAGCACGCTTACGTCATTATGGTACGACGGTTTCAGGATAAACAGGAAGAGCGGCGCTCTCTCTGAACGCAATGGAGTCTACGCAAAAAACGTGATGATCCGTGCCCCAGCACGGTTAGCGCTCACGCTACATGCGAAACGCGCCCGAGTCCAACTGAATCGTGCTCTGGCTCACCTCTTCCAAGCAGGCCAGGGACGGCTAACAGAGCACAGAGCATGGTGCCTGGTGTGAGTACACCCTTAGTCTGCAACAATGTTTATACACAGAATATTCTTACTCCTGGCAAATTTTGACTTTGTTACTTTTTTTCAGCAAGCAATGTTTGATTGGAAATGACACAGGTGTCATTTCCTGTAAGACGATGTACAGGAGGCGTCATTGTGGAAAAAAAAAATTTGTCAGCTGTTATTTACATTTGAACAAAAAGGAGCATGTCCAACATTATTCATACCTTTTGCAAACTGTCACTGTTTATGGGAACATACCAGCGGAAACATGCAAAAAGCTCATCAGCAGTTATAGGAAGCATTTGATTGCTGTAAGCGCCAATAAAGGCTTTTCCATTGATTACTGAGTGGGGTATGAATAATATTGGACTTTTTGTTCAAATGGAAATAAAAGCTGAGAAATATTTTTCTCCACAATGACTCCTCCTGTACATCGTCTTAGTATCTTCTGGGAGACGCCTGTGTCATTTACAATCAAGAAGTCAAAATTTGCCAGGGGTGTGAATAATTCCGGGCTTGACTGTGTGAGGTACATGAATGCCAGGACCCAAGGAACCGCAAGAGAAAATTGCCCAGATCATCACACTGCGTCTGCCAGCTTGCTTTTTTCCCAGTTGTGCAATTTGGTGTCATCAACATGATCCCGTGCCCATTTTAGGCACCGTTTTCAGTAGTGGACAGGGATCACCATGGGTACTGTGGCAGGTCAGCAGGTATGGAGCCCCATACACAGCAAACTAACCTCTGCATACTGGAAACACCCCAAAATACCTGCCATTTTGGAGATGCTCTGACCCATTCATCCAGCCATAACTATGTGGCCCTTGTCATTTAGTTACTTGAGGTTGAGCACTTTTATGCTTCCAACACAGGAACTTGCTTAATATAAGTGCTTTTATAACAAGATTCATAGTAGTTTAAATAATTTCGATATGTTCTCATTAGTTTTATTTTACTGTATTGGTTCATTAGATTTTGTAAAATCTCAACAGAAAAACATTGATTAATACAACTGGGCATCCTACAGCAGCCTGATGTTAAGTATACAGTCCCCTTAGCATTAAGCTGTCCATCAGTGTCACAGTGTAACTATTTTCTTTGGAGTGATGGAGCGCCATCCACCATTAGGATCAGCTGAAGTGGTGCTCAAGATCAGGAACTGTCCAGAATTGTCCAACATCAGAACCTGACCTAATGCTCTCTCTCTCTCTCTGTCTCTCTCTGTCTCTCGCTCTCTCTCGCTCTCTCTGTCTCTCTCTCTCTGTCTCTCTTTGTCTCTCCCTCTCTCTGTCTCTGTCTCTCTCTCTCTCTATCTTTCGTATTACGTGTTATTATGCTACAACACTAAATATCTTGTTGTAAATTGAATGTTTTCATCTCCAATTTCGCTGCACTCATGTGCACTGAAAGAAAAGAACAGTTTGTTCATTTTAGGATTCCACATCAAACAAGACCTCTTCATGTTGCCAGATTTCTACTAGACTCTCCTCCCTTTCCCAGGTGTGTGCAGCATGTGGACATTTCTTTGATTGTTGTTCTATTTGTTCCCACCTCGTCCCTATTGAGTTTCCTCCCTCACTCTCATAGGCTTGTGCTCATTTCTTCTCTTCATACTTGTTAGACACATGCTCAATATTTTATCACATGAATAGAAAATGTCCCTGTCGTCTCTCTTTAGTGGTGTAATATGTGTGTATTCATGTGGAGTTTAATGTGAAAATTTGTTGTTGATTGATTGCTGCACATAGTGGCATCTTGAGGTGTATAAATGAAATAGTTGTTGTAGAAAAGAATAGAGAAATCTGTTTAAAACTAATATGGAAGCAAAATTACATTAGTAAATGCATTCTGACGGTTTGTAGCACAAATTTCTGGAATTCAAAGAGTGGTGAAGGTCCCAGCTGCTGTTACACTCAGTGTAGCTTATCTCTAGGGCTGGATCATTTTAACACACTCTCTCTTCTCTCTCTCTCTTTCTCTCTCTCTCTCTCTCTCTCTCTCTCACTCTCTCTCACTCTCACACACACTCTCTCTCTCTCTCTCTCTCTCTCTCTCTCTCTCTCTCTCTCTCTGTC